>OY744603.1:34029803-34177303 GCA_963556255.1 Allolobophora icterica | reverse complement strand
GGAAAGGGAGCACTCTACGGAGACGCAGAATCTCTGTCTGTCAAATGACTTGAAGTGATTAATTAAGACGTCTTCGTGTTTGTTTGTGCGATTCGGACAAGGAGAAAGACTATATCAACCGCACATATGTCTTTGTGTCTCGCTCTGTGTGTCTGTCTGTGTCTGTGTGTGTGTCTGTCTATTTCTCTCTGTCTGTCTGTCTGTCTGTCTGCCTCTCTGTCTCTCTCTGTCTTTCTCTGTCTGTCTGTCTGTCTGTCTCTGTCTGTCTGTCTGCCCTGCCTCTTTCTCTCTCTCACTCACTCTCTCTGTCTCTGTCTCTGTCTCTGTCTCTGCCTCTGTCTGTCTGTCTGTCTGTCTGTCTGTCTGTCTTTCTCTCTCTCTCTCTCTTTATCTCTCTGTCTCTCTGTCTCTCTCTGTCTCTCTCTCTGTCTCTCTCTCTCTCTGAGAATGAACTCGTTGTTTTTGGCCTGGACATTCATAATGCAGC
This sequence comes from Allolobophora icterica, assembly GCA_963556255.1. Taxonomy (NCBI): domain Eukaryota; kingdom Metazoa; phylum Annelida; class Clitellata; order Crassiclitellata; family Lumbricidae; genus Allolobophora; species Allolobophora icterica. The sequence goes on along the minus strand of OY744603.1, from coordinate 34,176,816 downwards.
AATGCAACAAGAAGCATGTCCAATCCATGATCTATATGAAATTGTTGCTTTCCATTAGATCTCTCTTTTCTTGGCCGCGTCGTTAGCACTGCTCAAGAAATATAGTATCTTCTTGTAGCGTTGCAAATGCTGACCGAAGGCGCCTCAAAGTAGCCTATATATATTTTATGGAGGCGCCATATAAGTTCTAGAATTTAGACTTCTGCGCCTTTTCCAATGGCGTGTGTAGCTGTACACAAACCTTAGATAGGGCCTGCTTTCAGCTGTTGGCTTGATCAATATTGTGCTATATTTTAACTCTTCTTGTTGTGTAACAGAATCTCGGTTTGCTGAATAAGTTTGTCTTGTTCGAAACGGAACCTTCAAGTAAAGTTGTATGCATCCCTTCATTTTGCTCTCTGTGTCACAATCTGTTTCTGTACGTCTCTCCGTCGGTGTCCCTGTGTCTTCACTATCTCTGTCTGTCTCTGGTGTTGTTTTGGTCTGTGTGTATTTGTACATCTACTTTTGTCTGTGTATCTATGCGCCTAAATATCTTTGTGTTTCTATGTGTGTTTGTCTGTGTGATTGTCTGTGTGTCTCTCTGGCTGCATGTCTGTCTATACATTCGGGTTTTTGGATGGTTAGCAAATCTGGCTTCTGTTTGAGTCGTACTTCCTCGCAACAGTGTTTTACATGAGTCAGATGAAATGCTTGTTGTCCTACTTCTGGGTAACACTTCACAAAAGGAGGTGTGTGTATGTTATCTGCCCAGCAGGAAACGCCGATTGAGATCGGCTAGCACGCAATATCGTTTCTCAGAAGAGGTCAGGAAACCTTGTTTTGCTGGCCTTGGCTAACAACAATTACAGGTGTAACAACTGGACAAATTAAAAAGACACTCACGAAATGTGTGCGCCAGCGGAAAATTATTCTGCGCGTTATTCTGAAGAGCACCTTGGACCATCTCAAGAGCTGGAGTAACATACGTCTCGATCAGTGTTTCCTTCTGGCCTGATAACTTACGTACACCCTGTCCCATCAACACTTGAAAACTGTTCTTCTTCAAAGGACTTTCATTAGCAGCGCCTCTGGGTAGATAGACATCAGAAAGGGGCGCTATATGAATGCTCAAAATAAATTAACAAACGGATCAATGAAATGAAGGAATGAATAGCACCACTCCGCTCTTAGGATGTGACGAATTAGGCTACCTTTCGTTTTCAAGAGTGACTATATCTAGGACCCTGCATGCCCAGTGAGCTTTGTATAGGCATGTTCTTCTTCTTGGACTCAGATGACTCTTCCTTTTGCGCCCCTGGTCGTTAAGTGACATTTACAATTAAAATTGTATTAGTAAACTTGTTTAGCGCCTTTTCTCTTCTTCTTCTATTTTCCTCTTCTCCTCTTCTTGAGAAACTAATCAGCGGCTCTCAACTACTGAAATTAATTAGACGAAGAACCACAGAAAATGAGTTTGAATTGAGTCTTTTCGGAACGTATAGAAATTGCTGTTGCCTGTCTATTCTGCTCATCTATACTGTGTCAGCCGATTCTTAGTTGTCCACTAGAATTCCAGAACTATAGGCTACCGTATTAGCAGTCCCCGCAGAGAGATCAAGAGTAGGTCCAAGATTCCGCTTAGGTCTGCATTATTTGATGCTGAACAAGTTTGATGAATATATTATGAATATTTCACGAATGCAATGCTATGCAATAGTCTAGATTTGATCCCGCTAGAATATGGAATGAGAGTAAATACCAGTAATACAATGGTTATAATAATAAGCAGGATATACCCATATTTCGAAAAATAAAAAGGATATGGAACACGCCCTACGTGGAACAGGACTTGAAATAAAATAGAGTACAACATTCATTGAAAATCACGAAGCCTGTGGATCAACTAATAAACAAATTCGGAAGAAAATGACAAACCTGTCGTGACAGACTGGATATCAATTTCTGGTACGTTCCATACATGGCGACGTCTTTTCTTACGCTCTTCCTGCTTTCCTTCTTTGGTCTTCTGACAGATGATTCACTGATGTCTTTATCTTCCGGCCGTGTTCCTCTCACACATACTGACTAACTGACCGACTCACTGCCTTGACCAGCGATAAAGATACCAGAATCAGAACCCGAACAAGACCAGAAACTTGCTCTTTTCTTTTGTTTATTTCCTCTTCCGGAACTGTTAATTAATTAATCAGTTGGATTAGATTTTTAATTGGGATAGAAATTAACAAAATGGGCTAGAAAACAGCTGGGAAGAGTTGTGGTCCTATTTCAGACTGTCATAAATAACTGTCGCGTCATTACGACCCGTCGCTTATAATTCGGTGCTTATAGTGCTTGGCTAAATCCAGACTTTGGATTAAGTTGAATGTACAACTGGAAGACTTTCACTCGCCTGTCAGTTGAAAACGACGCCGGAATTGTTAATTAATTAATTCGGTAAATTAGATTTTTAATTGGGATAGAAGTAGAGCAAGAAGACCGTACAGACCTCTTCCTGTGCAGAAATCGAAAGGAGTTGTCAAAACAATAGCCTACATCTACAATCATGTACGTGGTGTAATTCCTCAAAACACCGCTCGCCACATCTATATAACTGCATGCTTACGTGAGGACACACATACACACACACGCGCACGCACACGCACACACACACACACTCACACACACTCACACACGCACGCACGCACGCGTGCGCGCGCGCGAAACACACACACACACACACACACACACACACACACATAGGGCCTATATATATATATAATGTATAATCGTGTGTGCTAACGTTTTTGCTTCAGCCTTCGTAATCTTTTTATCCCGATAAAACAAATCTCGGAGGTGACGCGTGCCTTCAAATGTCGGCGCATGCAAGCGTACCTTATAAATTAGGTTATCATCCTTTCTTCTGTGTTTCTTTAGCGCCGTTTCAGAGCTATTTAGCTAAGCAACTGGACATGAACAGTTGTTGTAGAGAAGACTGGAATCAGTAATTCCATAATATCTGCTTAATCATACCCTTCAAAGGTAATCATGCCCTTCAAAGGTAATCATGTCCTTCAAAGGTAATCATGCAGTTTCCTTGAGCAATCAAATTCGTATCGCGCACATAATTATTGTAGCGTTGTATAAGTTTCAGTAAGAAATACATGTGATTGGGCATTAGTTAGAAGAGTATTGTAACCAAGCCAGTCTCTGCAAACATAGTGCGGTTTTGAGCACAGGCAATGGAAGATTCCACCCTTCCCTCTGTAGTACGTTTTCTTCTGTTTGAGGACAATCCTAACCATGTCTACATAAGGAAGGAAGGAAGTATATCCTTTACTGCATCAACTGCTAACCGCATTTTGGTTTACATGTGAGCCGTAATTATGTATTATGAAACTCTAATGTCAATAAATTCGAAAATAATTTTACTTGAGTTCACCTACCCCGGCTGTAAACGCCTATATAAATCATCCGCAATACAAATGTTCTGCGCGCCAGACTGTCAGCATTGTGGTATTTCCCTGTTGTGTATTCTCTGTAATCTGTACTCTGCTTGCTTAAAAACAATCGTAACCATACCTTCGTTTTCTTCTGTTTGAAGACAATCGTAACGACATATCTGCGTATTCTAGTTTGATTTGAAATTTCTGTTTTGTCGATTTTTAAATTTAATTATATTGATCTTCATATGAATATCATATTACACAGAACTTTCGTTAATAGTTTGGGAGAGAAGAGAAGAGAGATAAACAGACAGAGAGACACAATTGAACAAGGAGGAAATGAAGGGTGGGGAGAGTCTAAGGCAGACAGACATAGGGAGGGAGAGGGTGGGAGAGAGAAACTAGGAGGGAAATGACAAGAAAGAGCAGCGAGTGAAACAGAAAAGGATGAGGAGAGCCTGCGAGAGAGAAAGAGAGACTGATATACTGGGACAGACAGACAGACAGACAGACAGACATGCAGGCAGGCAGGCAGGCAGGCAGGCAGGCAGGCAGGCAGGCAGGCAGGCAGGCAGAGAAGCTAACTAGAAGGCAGAAAGACGTCGTATGAGTGGTCGATGTCGATGAGATAGAAGATCCTTCTAAGATCTGGAAATAATTTGATTTGAAGTCAGGCTGTTCACATGTTGTCCCCGTTACTTGTCCTTATTCCTAAGCGCCTTCATAGGCCAATACCAGTCGAAGTCCTTTACCAACGCGCTCCCTACATCCGGATGCTCAGACCGAGCAAGGTCGTTCACCGAATCTACGACATCGCATGACGGAAATTCGTCCGGAAGGATCGAGGGAGCGAGGAAGGCGGTCGATATCTGAGGCGAAAGCGTCCTCTGGTGGGGGGAAGGTTGTGCTATGGGAGGAGCATGGGTAAATGTTGGAGTGACTATTCTGCCAACTGTGTGGCAAGTTTCTGCAGTCGGGCTTATGCTATATATATCGTTGATTGTTACTGTTACGCTTTGGTTACTGATACGCTTTGGTTACTGTTACGCTTTGCTTACTGTTACGCTTTGATTACTATTGCGCTTCGGTTACTGTTACTCTTCAAGTATTGTTAGGCGTCGGCTACTGCTAGGCATCGGTGGAAGTGACGAGTTTATCGGAGAGCTGGCTCGTCCAGATGAAGCCGATGTTGTCTCGTGCGGATTCCTCGCCCACCTCTTCACCATTTCGACTTCGACAACGAGAGATCAGAAGACGAACCATAACGACGATCTACAACCGACAATGCCAGTCGCTTGTAGGATGTATCATTATTATCGTTTATTATTATAATTATTATTTTTTTTTTTTTTAATCTTTTTTTTTATTTATTTTTTTTTACCCGAGGTATCAAGGATCCCTCAGGATTTGCATTATTATTATTACTTATTATTATTATTATTATTATTATTATTATTATTATTATTATTATTATTATTATTATTATTATTATTATTATTATTATTATTATTTTCATCACCGTCACCATCATCATCATCACCTTCGTCATCGTCACCGTCATCATCATCATCATCGTAATTATCATTATAATTCTTACGATCAGTATAATCCATTTAAAAGTGATATCCAAAGAGAGACAAGAGGTATTATTAATAAATGGTTTACCTGAGCATAGACGAGTTCTCCCACTCCAAACAGAACGCACCAGAGCCACTGATCGACGCTTAGTTCTTCTGTGAAGAACGCGTAACCACCGAATTGAATGATGACGATCTGGCGTTCAACACAACAACCAATACATACATTCATCTCTCTTCTTGCGTATACAAAGCACCTCAACTGATTAATTTGTGTATTTATTACAGTTACAATACAATACAACTGCATTTGATATTGCCCTCCTTCCAAAGTTCGTACGACCACACGACGCACACACAACCACACAACAATTAAAACATTGTTGGCGTTGAGCAATTGTGTCTGTATAGGACTTGTTAAAGGTCCTTACACAGTGAAGGGTCGAACCCGTACTCTCCGCGTTACCCCTGCAAGAATTTCCATGGGCACTAGGTGGGACCCAAATGACCTCTACATGGGTCCCATATGGGAAATTGATCCCTGTGGGCTCCACGTGGGCTTGCCCATAGAGACAGGCCGAGCTCTAACCAATCGGTTATCATGCCCCAAACTTGATACTAGCGCTTGGTCGTTAAATCTGAATTCGATTTGCGAGACAATTGTGCGTGAACAGCTTGTCCCGGTGTAGCGATTTCAGATTACCCCCATTTCACATTACCCCCCGGTAACTTGAAATCGCGTTCAGATTACCGGGGGGTAATCTGAAATCGATTTCAAGTGACCCCCGGGGGTAACTTGAAATCGATTTCAGATTACCCCCTCAAATTAGTGGGGCCCATTTTCGATTTTCTTATATAATACTAATAATAATTCCCAATATTTATCGCTGAACTCTCATTATCCCCTTATAGCATGATGTACGATAAGTTCTCTCTATCTCTCTCTCTGCCTCAACTACATAAAACTTATTAAATGGACCAGCAGACACGCATAAATAGTGCTGTAGTTGTCTGGCTGGCTGGGTTTACTGGTCAATGCTTGCAATCAGTGCGTCAGCCGTGGGAAACGTTAATATTCTCAGTCGTTCGAAAGAGCTCGGTGGTATAGTTAGCATTTTATCTTATGTGAACATGGCGGGGGTAACTTCAAATCGCGTTCAGATTACCGGGGGGTAATCTGAAATCGCGTTCAGATTACCGGGAGGTAATCTGAAATCGATTTCAGATTACCCCCGGGGGTAATGTGAACAGCGCAGGGGTAACTTGAAATCGCGTTCAGGCTACCCCCGGGGGTAATCTGAAATCGATTTCAGATTACCGGGGGGTAACTTGAAAGAGGGGGTAACCTGAAGTCTTTACACCGGGTCGTTACAGGGAGTCTGCTCAGTTGGCTCTTACTCGCAATCGTTTGATTACAGACCCAGCCTGCTATTGAATAGACCGCGTTGTCGCACAGAGGATCCTCTACGCTGAAGAAAATGAGTATTGCTGCGACATCTACCCAATGCTGATGGAAACCTACGACAGCAGAATGCAGCAACATCTATCGGTAAACTATTGTTATTGACGAACACGTCTGGGCTACTACATTATTGATGCATATTTTCAGTGTTTCTTTTAGCCGGAACGGCGTTCCGGCATCTTTTTTCAACTCTTTTTCCCGTCCATAAGAAATATTTTAATAATTTTAAGAATAAAAACAATAATTTAGTTATTTTAATTTAATTTAAGTGTTTTGAACTGTTTTCAGTGTTTATAGAGACCCCTCCCAACCCGCAATCCCGTTTTAATCGGATTTTAGCCCGTCCATAATTGTTCCGTTCCGGAACCTTTTTTTTAGAAAAAAGCACTGCATATTTGAGCGATTACAAGAATTGATCGGGTGAGATCCTTTACCATCACTGCCCATTTGAATGGGCGCCACGCCTCTTATGGTCCCCATGTTCGAACCGTACTAGCCCAAGATTCAGTTTAAATCTCTGAAATAAGCCACCATCAGTAGGCCTATGTAGAGAGCTACGTGAATAGATATGGCTCACTTGGAGGATGAGTGACGTCGTCCAGATGGCGACGAAGAGATGACTTCTGTGGATTCCACTGAAGACGTTCAGAGATCCGTTCAGTTTGCGGCAGTTGAACTCGTTGAAGAGAGTCATCATGACGAGGACGTTGAAGACGAACGTGAAATGCTGCGTCGGAATTCCTCGCATCGAGGCATCACGTCCGCTGTCGATGTCGAAGAAAGTTTCACCTGATGAAATCCAGCGAAAACGACGATTTCAAAAACACACTTTTTACCTGGGCCCACAGAGAGCCCATTTTTGGCCACCAGGTGCTGAGGTGCCTCAGTGGCACAATATAGGCCATATATGTGGTGGTTTTTACACTTTTAATCACTGACAATGAGGTTGTAGGTTTGACTCCGTGTGATGACCCTGGGCAAGTTGGGATACGGAAGCTTTACTTTACTTTCCATAGTGAAGTAGAATATGCCTCTAATTGTGATCACATGCAGAATTTTATAAGCACCTCTTCATGAGAGACTCATAACATGTAGAAAACTCCCATAAAAATATTATGTCAACGCAAAACCCTCGTCAAGGTGGCACTTAAAGAGTGAAGATGAAGAGTAACAAAAATGCAAGAATGTGAATTATAGGAAAAAATTTATAAAAGTTCTCCATCCTACCATAAGCGTAAATTTTCGTAACCCACTTTTGGAGCGTGGTACTGTACCCTTCACTTTTTCATACTATGCATAAACAATGCCTAGAAAGTTTAGTTTGAGTTAGAATTTTCTATGTGAAATGAGAAGGAAAGAAAGAATTTAAAACCAATCATCTAGACCAGAATTACGCTCTTGCACCTTGCTACATCCTCAACCATGATAAATGTTTACCCTTTTCTCAGTTATATACTGCAGAGGTCCTCGACTCTGGGAAAAACATATACATACATACATGTATGTCGGGTGGCGAACCTAGACCGCATGCAAAGAGAAGCATGAGACATACGCTCTAACCAAGTGTTGTTAACTGGACCAATTAGTGAGGAGAACAGACCTGCGAAGAGGAAGTAGAAGAGAACGACGAGTTGGTAGGCGGAGTGAATGAGGATGTTGCAGAGCATCGTAAGCGACAGGATGCTCTGGTGACGAGCGTAGGGCTTTCGCTTCAACACTTCATCGGTCGGCAGTTCAGTGGCCAACGACAGGGAGGCCAGTGTATCTTGCAACAGGTTCACCCACATCATCTGCACCGCCTTCAACGGGGTATCCTAAGAAACGCATCAAAGCACATGGTCAAACTTACATACATACATAAATTGTATAATAATACATACATGCGTAAATAATTATATTATGCGAACACGCATATATACATACATACATACATAGTATTACTTGCATCATAAAATATATACATAACTACCCACACACATACATACAAACATAAATATATGCATACATGTTGTATTATATACAAACATACATACAGACAGACAGACAGGCAAACATACAGGCATGCAGACAGACATGCACGCATTCAGACTTGCAACCGAACCTGTCCAAATATGCCTGTGAATTAGTCGGTCTTCTTCTGAACAGGGAGCCATTTACTTCCAGATTACGTCAGTAGAAAATTCTGCTTCTTGGTAGCACAGCTTAATGTCCAGGATCGTCACACAGAGTAACCACAGCATGCTCGAACCCACAGTAGTCACACTTCAGGCCACGGTGCACTACCAACAGTCACACTAGATGAATCGTTTGAAATGAAGGGGTGATTAATTTAAGGGGTACTGACAGCGATGATGCATGCGCCGAAGAAGGATAGTGTAACAGCGACAATGTTGACGGTCAGCTGGAACTGGAGGAACTTGGCGATGCTGTCGTAGACGTGGCGCCCCCAGACGACCGCCTTCACGATACTAGAAAAGTTGTCATCCATCAGAATGATGTCTGAAGCTTCCTTCGCCACATCCGTACCAGCAATACCCTACAACAGCAGCAGCAGCATTAGCAAAGGTACGCATAGCAGGTGCGTATACCTGTCAAGCATAGGTAATAGTAAGTGTTCAAGTAATATTTATTTTTACTTCAGCTTTCTGTACCTTAAACTTATCTCTTCCAGTTTGTTATAATATTTATGTTGTTTAGGTCAGGGCTATGTGCACTTGTATGTGTACTACTGGGCTGTCTCAAGAGGTAATATCAGTATTCAGTTGTATTGTATTGTGTTCTCAAAGCATCGTACAACATTGACTGAACTGAGAATTCTGCACCCTACAGATCGTGTCATGGGTGAGAGAATGGCCATAAGACTGGGACGTATGTGACAGAACCATTACGCGCCATATACAGGATCTTTCTTAACGAGGTACATAAATGTAGCACCTTGAGTACATTATGTGGTGGTGGTGGTGGTGGTGGTGGTGGTGGTGGTGGTGGTGGTGGTGGTGGTGGTGGTGGTGGTGGTGGTGGTGGTGGTGGTGGTAGGCGTATATATCTACAGTAATTTCAACGATAAATTTACTGTAATCATCGGATAACAGTTTGAGTCTGTAACTTTTCTAACGAAGCAAGGAGCCGTACACTCTGCAAACTACAGTATACTGTCAAATGGAGCGTATCAAAATATTGTCATTTGCTGCATGGTGTCATGTATAGAATGTGATGTCGTCGAATAAGACAGGGCGAAATTCCAGCTCTATTAAAACTAGTGTTCAGTGTATTTGTGTGTGGCTCTGTTCTTTAGAATGTTGCTGTATGCTTGCGTGTATGCGTGTGATGTAGGGTCTGTATGCGATAGAAGCCAACGAACCATGGCGAATCCGACGTCGGCCTTCTTCAAAGCAGGTCCATCGTTTGTTCCATCACCCGTGACTGCCACGACTTCTCGGGCCTCGCTCAGTTTGCTATCCATGATCCCTTTGACTAGATTGTACTTGTCCTCGGGTGATGACCTAGCAAGGACCCTCAGCCGAGGCCAAATCTGGTCTAACAGACCCTGCTCCACCTATAAAGACATTCGAACAAAGGACGGGTCTCGATTAAAAATCAAGAGCTATATGTTTAAGTAAACTATTAAATAAATTCCTAAGTGCTCAATTTGCAACAAAGAAGTATCAATGTGCTGTACATTACAACTAGGTGTCATAGTAAACAGTCGGTGAGCAATGTATCCAGAATATTAACATCGAGCATGGAAGTGCACTATGGCGACTGTATTAAAGACCTATTCTTCATTTAGGTCCTATCTGTCAGAACTATAATGCATAGAATAAACAAACTATATAAAGCATACAGTATAAACTATATACTTATAAACTTGTATGTTTAAATCAATGTCTACGATATCAGTGATGAAATCTAATTAGTGGCGTTTTTTGGTCTGAAGAGACATTTTTTAAAGAGTGTTCTTTATCACTTCAACGACAAACGTGTAGGCCTACTACAAGTGACTGGGAAACCAATGCAGCTCGTCGTTAAAGTATTAAATGCGTCATTTGGGAAGCATTTGCATCCCGACTTGATGCGTTAAAATAACATTAGGCCTATATACCCGGCACTCACAAATTGAAAAGAGAAAGTAAAGAGTCTTAAGACGGGAGACTTCTCGAGTGTGATTTCACGTGGATACAATAATGGCCACTGAAGTTTTGAACATTATGAAAACGCGCCTGCAAAAGACTTAATTTAGGTTAATTACTATTACGCACTTATTAGGCGCCACTATGAAGCATCAGTTTATGTCAGTGAAGGATTTACTCAAGGTCCCTACACATTAACCGTTTCAGGGAGGCTGCTCGAACCCGTACTCTCCGCTTTACAAGACGAGCGCTCAACCAATCGGCTACTATGTCCCACAATGATTAGAATAGGTTGTAGGAACGGACTTACTGGTCCTTGTGGTTTCGATCGAATGCGTTGGTTGAACTCGGGTCCTTCAAGGACGAGGAAGTCGTCTCGTTCGTTAAGAATACCACACTTGACGGCGATCGACCGGGCTGTGTTGACATTGTCACCCGTCACCATTCGCACCGTTATACCCGCCGCCTGACAACGACGAATTGCTCGAGGCACCTACAGAACACACACCCTCAGTCGATATACGGTACAGCTAAGGTAAGATAACGAAAAGTTAGATAAGATAAAGTTGGGATAGATAAGGGAAAAAAGAAAGCTATGAGCAAAGAGAATGGAACGCAAGAAAATGGAAAGGAAAGCAAGGCAGGGGAGGGCACTGCAGGTCAGGGCAGAGCAGGACAGGCAAGGGAAGGGAAGAGAAGAGAAGAGAAAGCAGGAGAAGGGAAAAGAAGGCAAGGAACGTAGAGATTTTTCTTATCTTCTTAGTCGCATAAACATAAATATGCGGACACATAACACATAGACAAAAAATCATATACACAACGTCAGACGCATACACCTGCACGCACGCACACGCACGCACACACCGCACACACACATTAAGAGGGATACAGAGGTAGACGTAGTGAAAGAGCAAGTTAAGTAAGTAAGTAAGTATATTCCCTTGTTTTACCGGCTGCAAGACGCACTCCGGTGTACATGCAACATATAAACAACTGTTATAAAGTCAATAAGAATAGAGCAAGTATACATATTCTTGGGCGAAGACCAGGTGGTAATACCTCTGCCCTGAGAGGATCTTCGATGCCGACGATGCAAAGACAGACTAAGTCACTGACAATGAATTCTTCGTCGTCCCAGTCAAGGTCACTGTCGAGGTCAAAGTAACAGCGATGATCGCTGCCGTCAGATGTCGCTGCATCTCCTGAATGAACAAAGAACAAGCGCAAAACGTCTTTAAACGGAAACAACCATCGAAATGATAACCATACGAAAGATTACTGAATGCCTAGAAATCATTCCGCAAAACAGTTGCAGATAATCGCAGGAAGGAAGGGTTATTGACAGGTAGATTGCATAGAGAGGCCAGCTGAAACAGACAGACAGACAGACAGACAGACAGACAGACAGACAGACAGACAGACAGACAGACAGACAGACAGACAGACAGACAGACAGACAGACAGACAGACAGACAGACAGACAGACAGACAGACAGACAGACAGACAGACAGACAGACAGACAGTGTTGAATATGTTTAAGGTACGGGATATTTGACGGATAACGTGTATGTTTCAACAACAGGCGTATAGCATGACAACAGTTCAATGCAACAGCAGATAAGTTTTACAGATCAGACGATTTGCAGGATTCAACTGTCAGACAAGGAGCTCAAGTGACAGCTGCTTCTACACTGAGCCGAAATGTAAAGACTGAGAGGGCAGGGCTCCAAGAAGAACTAACGATCGAAGGAGCTGAGAGATGGTGTTCAAACAAAACTACAATGCAGTTGTCGTTATTATTATTATTATTATTATTATTTTTATTATTTTTTGTTTTTTAATTAAATATTTTTTATATTTTTTATATTTTTATATTTGTTATATTTTTTATTTTTAATAATAATAATAATAATAATAATAAAAATAATGATAATAATAATAATAATCATCATCATCGTAAATTAACTGTTGGTAACAGCTTATTAAAAAAACCAGCTGGCTGCTCTTTTAATTGTGCTGAATGTATTTGGATATTCATATAGCGCCATTTTTGAGTGAAGAGTTCTGAGGACGTATATTGCCTTATCTATAGACACGAGGCTTATAAGAGAGGATTACCGTTAGGACAAAATTGCGACGGCCGAGACGTATCAGAGTAACGGTTTACCCCTAACAATAAGTTCATATTGAAGTTACATGAAGCTCAACTGAAGAGGGCGTCTGAACCCTGACCTCTCAGGTTATATGACTGAATTCATATGGCGCCCACTGCAGATTAAAAATTTGCGAAAAAAGAAAAGCGGGAAACTGATTTATTATCTCTGAGTTTGAGTGAAATTTCTTGGCAACTGAACCTGGGATTCGTTGAGCGAATTCTCTGTAGGCGATGCAGATGGTCCGTAGTCCTGTCGAGGACCAAGGACCGACGACCTCTTCGATCATCTTGTCCTGACCGGAAACAGGAAATGGAACGACCGCTCCATCTGGACCGACAATCCACCGACACCTGCAACAACAGACCCATCCATCAGAAACACACGCACAAGGACATAGTCCGTTGGCTTATGTCACAAAAAAGAAAGGGAACAGAGATTTTGGGTAGAATCTTGGCAATGATGTTTAGATTAATGATATTTTAGTTCTGAAGCAGAAAAAATTTGTTGCCAATTTTTCTGTCATGGTTTAGGCCCCCTAGCGCACGTTTTTGCATGACGTCATATCCACACCTTAAAAACTGCCAATAAGTCAGTCAGCTTGGTGTAAAAATTGCTCACTTGATGTTGGAAGCATGAAATTTGGCAAATGGTAGCAACATACGATGAACAAAAATTTTGGCTATATAGGGCAACCGCAGATTTGCCTTCTGGCCTCAGTAGCAGCCATTTTTCAAGATGGCCGACCGAAAATAGAGATTTTTCAATATCTCAGCTTCTAGTTCACTTAGAATCGTAATCTTGGTGTCTAAACATACATATTAATGGGCAAAGATTTCAATAGAACTAATTGCAATCACTTACGTATAAGAGAAAAGCTAATTGTGGTAGCCATCTTGAAGTTAAGGTGGCCTGAAAGGGGCAGTAGGGTGCAAATTATGAACTAGTTGCTCATAAACTGATAGAAGCATGAAATTTGGTACATAGTATGAACATGACCTAAGGGAATTTTGTAAAATTTATACACATATCTCAGTCTCAATCATATTAGGCTATATATATACAACATTTTAGTAGTTTGAAAACATCTGGCATCAGTGGCAGCCATTTTCCAAAATGGCCGACCGAAAATAGAGATTTTTCAATATCTCAGCTTCTAGTTCACTTAGAATCGTAATCTTGGTGTCTAAACATACATATTTAGGGGCAAGGATTTCAATAATTGCAATCACTTACCTATAAGAGAAAAGCTAATTGTGGTAGCCATTTTGAAGTTAAGGTGACCTGAAAGGGGCAGTCCGGTGCAATATATGAACCAGTTGCTCATTAACTGATAGAAGGTACATTGTATGAACATGTCATAAGGGAATTTTGTGGCTATAGGGCCATCGCAGATTTGCCCTCTGGCCTCGCTGGCAGCCATTTTCCAAAATGGCCGACCACAAATAAAGATTTTTCAAATATCTCAGCTTTTAGTTCACTTCGAATCGGGACCTTGATGTCTAAAGATACATATTTAGGGGCAAGGTTTCCCTTAGAACTAATTGCAATTACTTACCGACAAGAGAAAAAGTAGTTGTGGTAGCCATCTTGAAGTTAAGGTAACCTTAAAATTATGATTATAATTTTTGTTGTTAAGCATACAGTAGGCCTAGTTCGGGCAAGGATTGCTAGGGAACTAACCATTTCTGAAATTTGTTGATGTGTTCATGTTCATGTGGAAATAAACAACTTATGGTATATCATCAATTCAGCATGTTACTAATGTTCTCGTAAATGTACATTGAACAAAATAGTCCGCATTTCGGCGCCCAGAGTCCAGACAAAGTACTACCCACAGAGTTATATAAAATCGTTCACGTCATTCACGGCCACATAGTCCTCTACACAGACAGAGACCAGCACACTATAGAGCAGCTATCACACATTTACGCTGTGCCCTACAGCCCTTCTCGCAGCCACATCTGCGCAGTTCTGTCGAGAAGCCTTGGCAAGTGTTGTCCACTTCACTTCCCAGCCTTCTTCGATCGTTTGCAGCCACCCCCCTTTCACCAGGACATGGTAGCTTTGGAGCAGCTGGGAACATCTGTGGCCAGAAACGACCTGACTGGTCGGCACAAAATTCCCTTAGGACATGTTCATACAATGTACCACATTTCATGCTTCTATCAGTTTATGAGCAACTGGTTCATATATTGCACCGGATTGCCCCTTTCAGGTCACCTTAACTTCAAAATGGTTACCACAAATAGCTTTTCTCTTATAGGTAAGTGATTGCAATTACTTCTATTGAAATCCTTGCCCCTAAATATGTATGTTTAGACACCAAGATTACGATTCTAAGTGAACTAGAAGCTGAGATATTGAAAAATCTCTATTTTCGGTCGGCCATTTTGGAAAATGGCTGCCACTGATGCCAGAAGGCAAATCTGCGATGGCCCTATAGCCACAAAATTCCCTTAGGTCATGTTCATACTATGTACCAAATTTCATGCTTCTATCAGTTTATGAGCAACTAGTTCATAATTTGCACCCTACTGCCCCTTTCAGGCCACCTTAACTTCAAGATGGCTACCACAATTAGCTTTTCTCTTATGCGTAAGTGATTGCAATTAGTTCTATTGAAATCCTAGCCCATAAATATGTATGTTTAGACACCAAGATTACGATTCTAAGTGAACTAGAAGCTGAGATATTGAAAAATCTATTTTCAGTCGGCCATCTTGAAAAATGGCTGCTACTGAGGCCAGAAGGCAAATCTGCGGTTGCCCTATATAGCCAAAATTTTTGTTCATCGTATGTTGCTACCATTTGCCAAATTTCATGCTTCCAACATCAAGTGAGCAATTTTTACACCAAGCTGACTGACTTATTGGCAGTTTTTAAGGTGCGGATATGACGTCATGCAAAAACGTGCGCTAGGGGGCCTAAACCATGACAGGAAAATTGGCAACAAATTTTTTCTGCTTCAGAACTAAAATATCATTAATCTAAACATCATTGCCAAGATTCTACCCGAAATTTCTGTTCCCTGACATAAGCCAACGGACTAACACACACACATACATACATGGGCCTACATGCCGCAGACGCACAAGCACAAACAAACACACATGCACACATTCATACATAATTGGAGAAAATAATCTGCTACTATAATCAGTACAGCGTCTGTCGATTCAGAAACTGTAAAGTAAACTCATGTAAGTTCCCTTTGCAGATGATGAAGATGCTCCTATAATTCTGTACACATTGAATGAATGCATTCAGAGATAAATTGCAAAAGGAGGATTCGCTCATAATGGTTTCCTGTTCTTTGCCACTCCTTCGCTCTCTCCGCTGTAATTATATATATGATGTAGGCTATACACGGTGGAGAGATATAGACAGAAAGAGAGACAGATAGAGACAGAGACAAAGGCAGAGACCGAAACAGGGAGACAGAGACAGAGAAATAGAGAGTGAGACAATGTAGGTAATTAAGTCGACGATAACGATGACTTATTGTTCGTACCTTCTGAGTAGGAGTTCTGAAGCTCCTTTTGTGAAGAGCATGTATCCACCGCGTCCATTCCCTGCTGTTGTTACGGTTGCTGCTGCTGCGGATGGAACGACGGTGCTCATCCTCTTCTGAGCCGAGGAGAAAGTGTAGACCTTGCGGAACCTGTCCTCGGGGATTCCCTGCCGGACGACCTCGCAGTCCAGACCAAGGTCATGGACGAAGCCCAGCAACGCACATTCCGTCTTATTGCCTATCTGTCGACTGTACAATCGCGACGATCCACTTTCCTAAAGACAGTCATCATCATCATCATCATCGTCGTCGTCGTCGTCATAATCATCATCATTATCACAGTCATCATTATCATCATCATCATAATTATCATCATCATCATCACCACAGTCATTATCCTTGCCACCATGGCCATCGTCGTCGATATCAAAGTCGTCGTCATTTTTGTCATTCATCACCATAATCGCCACTATCATCATAATCTTTGCCTTCATCGTCATCGACATCATCAACATCAACATCAACATCAACATCAACATCAACATCAACATCAACATCAACATCATCATCATCATCATCATCATCATCATCATCATCATCATCATCATCATCATCATCATCATCATCATCATCATCATCATCATCATCATCATCATCATCATCATCATCATCATCATCATCATCATCATCATCATCATCATCATCATCATCATCATCATCATCATCATCATCATCATCATCATCATCATCATCATCATCACTATCGTAGTCATTATCGTCTCAGTCGACGTCGTTGTCATTGTTTTTGTCGTCACATCTTAATCTCAACTGAGACTTGAGAGACTCTGTGTGACTGCTAAGATGCAGGACTTACAAATATGACTCGTGACGTGTAGTTGGTGTTGACTGTTATCACAACTGCTAACAGATCCGTCAAGTTCTTCGGAAAATCCCTGAAGTCATTTCGTTTCTCAAATGTTTTATCTGAAGTTAAGAGAAATATATTGACTTTTAAAGATTATTTTAACTTGATGAAATAGTTTAAAAGATACATTAGCATTCAAGGTAAAGCACGGTGGGAGAGTTACTTGCTAATTAGTAGCAGTAGCTGTGGTAGTGATGTGGTGGTGGTGGTGGTGGTGGTGGTGGAAGTAGTGATAGTAGTGGTAGCAGTACTTTAGTAAGGTACCAAAAGGAATTACAGTAAGTGTCTAGATAACTAACTAACCATGTGTTGGTATATGGCTGTCTCTAGCTTAGACTTACGACTTGAATTAATGTATTACTTGGACTTGCCTTGTCTTACCTTACCTCTCATGGCATTACCCGAACCCACCTGATCTTAGCTTGCCTGTCTGATATATATATATATATATATATATATATATATATATATATATAATATATATATATTGTTAGCTTGTTAGTCTAGAGGTGAAATGTGAGTTAGAATGATATGAGAAATGACAAGAAAAACTAAGACTTTCGCAATATTGATAAAACGTATATTTACACTATGTACATAATTGAAACGATATTCACACATACAAGACAAACGAAACGTCAAAAGACACTCTCCGAGAAGACGCCTGCACAAACTCCACAAAGGAAGATACAACTCGAGAACCGGCAATTAAACATGAGTAGCGACCACGTAGGGTACACTCTCTGAAAACGACCACAAAAGGGTACTTACAATGCGTGACACAACCAGTGCACGTCTTACGCCTTACTTAACTAAAACCGGTCTCCCTGTAGACACAAGAACACTGCTATATATAGTCAACGAGACCATCCTACATTTAGCTTCAAACGAGGTGCGTCTTAACTAAGGTTAGTAAGTGCACGTGAGGATGATAATGGCGGGATGGCTGAAGGCCAACTCCCAACAATATATATATATATACGATTCCTGTCATCAAAAGCACTGACCGGAAATAAAGCACTTGACGACGGTCATTTGATTCATGGTCAGTGTACCGGTCTTGTCGGAGCAGATGGTAGTAGCACTTCCCATAGTCTCACAGGCGTCCAAATGGCGGACCAGATTGTTATCACTCATCATTTTCTATAACATATGCATGGAAGTATGTATATATATATATACGTGTGATTGTAGCTGCAATTGTAATGTGACATTTCTAAAGTGCCAATTCAGGACAAAAACCCATCAGTGGCGCTTCCGACCAGAACCAGTGATATCACTGTCAAGTAATACAGACTTCTGCAGGCGTTTGCGAAACTGTGGAAGGGACAAACTGAGGAACTTAAGACGCAGCTCTCTGGAAAGACGATTCCAGCTGGTTGGCATTTTGCTCATCGAACATGTTACCCCCCCCCCCCCCTTAGTGTCAAGTGCATATAATAACTCTATGTATTGTGTACTTGTGTTACAACGAATGCCTGTATGCATGGATGTGTGTATGTGCGTTTGTACATTTGTATGTATGTAATTATGTAGGCTGAATGTGAAATATGCGCATACGCAGGTATGTAAGTATGCATGCATTCGAACATTTATATATAGCACTTTGATATTTATCTGTTGGACTACAGTGGATAGTACTACAGTTATTTTGCTATTATCAGTTTGCGCTAATTCGACCCTTTGAACAGAATAATTGACACCAAATTGGGAAATATGCTAGATAAGCAAATGAACAAGTTGGAATGAGCAAAATACATTAGATGTGCCAATACTATAGTCCTAGATCATTGCCAATTTCTCGTATGTATGTGTATGATGTAGAAGAGTATCTTGAACGCAATGATTTAAACCAATGTGGCGGTAGTATTGAATGCAAAGCCACGAAAGCTAAATCCCCTTACCCTGAAGAACAGTAATTTGCTCTGAAGAATATGCTTCATTGAAATTTACTTCAAAATTTCATACTGCCTAATTAGTCATGGGTCAGAGAAGACTTACTTTGACCGAGTAAGCCAAAGAGAGCATGACAGCTAGCGGCAATCCTTCTGGTATGGCGACGACGATGATAGTGATGCTGATGATGATGAAGCTGACGAAGTCCTGAACGTAGGCGTGGTCCCAGGGAAGCTTACGAATGACAAACTGATCGATGCAGAACCTCAGGACCAAAGCGATCAGAGTGGCCAGCGCTGCAGCGAGACCTGAGTCAATGCCGACAACAAAGTGTGCGAAATATAAACAAAAGCGCTTTTAGATTAAATGCGCAATACACATTTCCCAAATCCATTTCGTGACATATAATTATGTTAGGGACCTGCGAAGCTTCGATATTCGATTCGAAAACGAATCGGACGGCGGTATTCGATTCGATTCGAAAATGATGTCATGATTCGAAAAAATTTCGAATCATTTTTCAGAAAAAGGATTAGCCCTTGACGCACTTTGTTGTAAACTATATGTTTTAATTGTTTACTGCCCGTGGATTGGTTGTTGAATTTCTGCGTGCATAGCGGCACGCGACGACAGCAAACCCTCTGGCGAGAAAAGGGTTTATTATTAGAATGTTATACTCGGAGCTTCTCATTTGAAAATAGTAGGCGGTTTGAAAATCGATCGCGCTGGATTGAGTAGGCAAGCGATGCGCAGTCGACCTCTAGGCCACCTAGAGCTTTTGTGTACACAGTACAACGTATTTTGTGTATCGTATTCGTATAGCTGCATAATTATAGGGCCTAATTAGTGACTTTACGAATGTTGTCACGAGGCATGAGATGACGACCGTGTTGTTGTGGCCAATAATATGTACGAAATTAGAGTGATCACTCAGCAGTTATTATTTCACGGAAAGCATTCGCCTAAGTAAATTAAAGTAATGTAAATTAGGTAAATAAAATAATGGTCTGGCTCTATGTTCATCTATCATCTTGGACTTGGAGTCTAACTCAACTCATTGAGCGACTTCGGCTGAGCGAGCGATTAGCCGCTCGCCCGTAGGCCTACCTTTGCTAGGCGGGCGACCAAGGACTCGTAAATTATTTGTGTTATTTTTAATTCTGTTAATTAGCTTAGTGTTTAGTTTAATTGATTTTAAACTGCAGAAAAGTCATCGATATATAGATACTGTGGTACGCCTGTGCAATCAAGCTTCATGAATATCAAACTGGTACCCGCTGATAAGATTCGAGATTCGAATTCGAACCTTTACCCCCGATTCGATTCGAGATTCGATTGGACTGAAAATTTGTGATTCGCAGATCCCTAAATTATGTGTAACGTTGTATTGGTGTCCAATCACCACCACTTTTAAAAATGGTTGTGACAGTCACCACCATTTTGTGGCACTGTGTTTATTAAGTTGTGGACAAAGGAAGCTAAATTCGTATCTATAGCCGAAGGGAAGAGAGTGAGGATGGAGAGGGGAGAAAGAAGAGAAGGGGAGAGGGAAGGGATAGGGAAGAGTATTTGTCACCATGAGTTTGTGAGGCAGAGTTAGGCTACGTCCTAGGTTCGTGACATCTTTTACTGTCATTGTGTAGTACAACCTTTGTGATGTTCTCATAGGATGATCCACAAGTCTTGCTCCCTTCCTATTATTTACTGCAGATCACAGTGTATAAGGTTACGCAGTTTTCACTGATGATGAGGGTCCTAACTGTCCCAATAATGCCTTCTTTGCAACTGTAATAGCGACAATTTATAGAGCGTTATAGTTAGCGAGCAACTGCTTTCTCTTTTCTGATCTTATTTACATCATGTCACTATTGCAAGTTTTGTTATGTTTTGTTATGTTATGCTGTGCTTATACTATGTCACATCATGTTATTGTGTTATTATATACCTTATTAAGTTATCAGTTGCAGTCATGTTAACAGTATGATATATAATTGGGAAGAGCATATTCAATACTTGTTGTAACATAGTAACACTAACAGTATCATTTTACATCAACTGTCTATTTTAAAACTGTGGGCGTTTGCCTTGCATTATTAAAAGATTACTTACTTACTTACTTAATTACTTAGGGTATGAAGAAGACGAGTGTCTCGTCAAGAGGCACTATAAAAATCTGCGACCACGATAACAATGTCTTTCGATTTTAGATTGAGTTAACAACGAAGAGGGAAGTATTTCAATGTATGTGGAACATACAAAGGTCATTATCTGGCTGTGACAGATTCCTTTCAAGAGCGTATGATTAAACACAAGCATCAGTTTCGTATATCTACAGAGGACAAGACAGAAGTAGGCCAGCCGTCAGCTGCACCCGTGGCATAACAAGTGACCATTCCTCGGTTAGTCAGGACCGAGGCTCTGGCTAACGTTAAAGATATGTAGCGTAACGCAATGTAAGTGTCCGAATTTTCTCAGCGCCACACAAAAGCCAGCTTCTTCACTTGTGCGGCTATGGAGATCCGGGTGAGCATTTGAAGACCGAGGTCGAAGTTAGGTAGCTGCGATGAAGATGAGACTAAACTCTATAGTCTATTTAATCTCTGCAATCCTCATCCAAAGTAAACGAATGAATGACAATGCCTTCTATATATATATATATATATATATATATATATATATATATATATATATATACAGAGGACAAGACAGAAGTAGGCCAGCCGTATATATATATATATATATATATATATATATATATACGAAGCGATCGTTGCTTGCCTGCATATCCAATCTGCATTGCCAGTTTATCCAATTTGCTTCGTAAAATGGACTTGACGCTGAACTCCTCGCCGTCGTCTTCGTCCTCATCCTCATCCTCTTCTCCATGTTCCTCCTCTTGCTCTTTACAACTTCCGTTTTCGACCGTTTTCTTTACTCCGTTGACGCCTTCACTTTTCTTCCGCTGCATTTACAATGAAAACGCAATTTCTTAGAGAAACTAAGACGCGCTTTTATCCGCTGCCCCGAGAAAAAACGACACACTTCAGTGAATTCTAGACAACGCTGACAACTACCTTTGCCATCCGTGACTAATTCAATCCAGTGGAGACAGCGTACAATAAATGCACTGGCAGTGGCTCTGGTCGAATC
Source organism: Allolobophora icterica (assembly GCA_963556255.1). Taxonomy (NCBI): domain Eukaryota; kingdom Metazoa; phylum Annelida; class Clitellata; order Crassiclitellata; family Lumbricidae; genus Allolobophora; species Allolobophora icterica. The sequence continues at coordinate 34,154,583 of OY744603.1, read as the reverse complement.
AGAACCTGATGGTCAACGCTAAAGATCTGTAATTTAATGTAAATCTCCGTTTGATCAGATTTTCAGTGAGAGGGGTATATATTATAGCAGAGCACCACAGATCGATTATCTGTGCTTCAGAGGCTGGCGCTATATGAGTCATCGGATAAGATTATATGCACTTTGTTACCTTAGATACCTTAGATGCGGAATCGGGTCATTCAAGGACTACACGCGACACATTGGTCCTATGGTTCTATAGGACCTATGAGTTCGAGGGGTGGACCATCTGAATGGATTATTTCCAGCTGTTTCCCCTCACAGTCGAATAAATTAATTGGCCATCCATATAAAACTTTTAAAATGGAATATTACAGTGTACAGAAGATAGTAATGAGTTGGCGTGGAAGTAAAGCCATGTATGCATCTTTCACTTATGAGGGGTTATATAAAGGCGCTTCATAAAATGTCCACGTATTTGAATTTTAAGTTACCTTATAGCTGGCGGTTCCACCCATGAGTCTCATGACTCGACCGGACAAGGAGTTGATTCCAACGGCGATTACAACCATGCGACCGCTGCCCTCCATAACATGAGACCCTGCGGCAGCACAAGCACACATGTCCTCAGTTAACTAGAGCTCGGTCTAGTGAAGGACAAGTTAGTCAGGACCGAGGCTCTGGCTAACGTTAAAGATATGTAGCGTAACGCAATGTAAGTGTCCGAATTTTCTCAGCGCCACACAAAAGCCAGCTTCTTCACTTGTGCGGCTATGGAGATCCGGGTGAGCATTTGAAGACCGAGGTCGAAGTTAGGTAGCTGCGATGAAGATGAAGCTGCTGAAATTGGAGTTATTGGATTTGGGTCAATGTTTGGTCCCCGTTAAAATTAGGGTTCAGGTTGCACTGATTTATTATGAAGCTTTGGGGTGAAGCTATAAAGGTCCGGGTTAAAGATGGAGCGCGGAATGAAACTAGGACTCAGACTGAATTAGAGGCATCAGGGTAAAGCTAAGTTGAGACTTTGCTAGGAATATAGTATCTGACTGACCTGAGAAGAGCAGAGGATCGATGGCCACTCCTTTCTTGACCAAATTCGTCTCTCCAGTCAAAGAACTTTCGTCCGTTTTGACATCGTTGCTCTGGATGATCAGTCCGTCAGCCGGCACTGTGTCTCCTAACCATAATTAATCCATTACACCGATTAATTTAATTGCAATTGTCAACATAATCACAATTCATGTAGCTCCTTTTAGAAAAACTCGTAAGAAGCAATTATATCAGGGAATCACATGAACGCCGAACAGTTGAGGAGGCTAAAGATTAATCCCTTAAAACAAGTCAGCGTGACTATCATGAAAGTTTTAAGGGTGAGACACAGCCAGATAATTATTCGACACACCTTTCAGGGTTCCCTAAAATGCGCTACTATAGAAGAAGTTCTCAGATGATATTATAGTTAGAAAGAAATGGATATCGAAAGACAAAGTAGGGACCTGCGAAGCTTCGATATTCGATTCGAAAACGAATCGGGCGGCGGTATTCGATTCGATTCGAAAGTGATGTCATGATTCGAAAAATTTCGAATCGTTTTTGGGAAAAATGATTAGACTTGACGCACTTTGTTGATAACTAATTGTTGTAATTCTTTACTGCTCGTGGAATGGTTGTTGAGTTTCTGCGTGCAACGCGGCACCCGACGACAGCAAACCCTCTGGCACGAAAATGGTGCTTATAATTAGAATATTATTTATACTTCGCTTCGATCAGAGGTAGGCAACATACGACCTGCGGGCCAGATCCAGCATCTGGGACCTTTGGACCGGCCCTTGACATGACTTTTTTTTATTAGCATTGTACCATAAAAGTTATTCTGCAATATTTATTTGGAGTAAAATTAATATTGTCTCACTTCCTGGGGCAAATTAATCTGCAAAAATTAGCCTGCGATTGGCATACGACCCCAGAGCTGCCCTTAAAATCTTAGGGCGGTTCTCTGTTAAAAAGAAGTTATCCATGCCTGACTTAAATGTATGTACACCAAACTGCAATGCAATTGGTACAGTAAAGAATATGCTTACTTACTTACTTAACTCATAAATTATTTGTGTTATTGTTAATTCTGTTACTTAGCTTAATGTTTAGTTTAATTGATTTTTAAACTGCAGAAAAGTTATTAATATATTGATACTGACAGTGGTACGCATGTGCTATCAAGTGCACATCACATGAATATCAAACATGGTACCCGCTGATTCGATTCGAGATTCGAATCTTTACCCCCGATTCGATTCGAGATTCGATTCGACGAAAAATTTATGATTCGCAGGTCCCTAAGACAAAGCTGAGATAGAAATAGTGTAGCCCGAGAAAATAGGGTGGATTATCCTCCTCAGTCGCGTCAACTACATTGGCAACAGGGATCCATTCGGACAAGGCATGTGGGTGATGATGGTTGGCTGCTGCTTACCGTACTTGAAAAGACAGATGTCACCGACGACGAGGTCGTACTTAGCTAGCTGGACGATTTCCGAGGACCTGAGAGTGGCGAACGTCTGGTTGTCAGCGATCGTTTTCTGGAGACCGCGAAACTGTTTCTCCTTCGACCAGTTGTTAATGGCCGTCACAAGGACAATGACCACGACAGCCGCCAAGATGGCCACTCCCTCGATCCACTCCAGACCCTTCGTCGGATCTTCGACGGCTGGACACGGAGCACAACACACCAGAATGTATATACTATCCTATGTATGTATGTATTGTATGTATGTGGGTATGTATGTATGTACATAAAATATATATGTTTGTATGTAGACATGTATGTATGGATACGGTATTAACAAAATGTTCCGATGGAAAATGAAACCTGGGAAAGCTATAGCAGATTTTTCTCGTCAAGACAGGAGGAGTGTTACGAAAGATGACAACACTGAAACGCAAGATTGCGATGGCGAACGTCGTACATTAATCCACTTGTTACACATATATGAAATTACATGTAGGTGTTGTTATATGACACAGTAGGAAGTATAGAGTAATAGAATCACAGACACAAGGAGGGAGGGAGTAGAGTAATGGTAACACTCATGGCCAGGTGAGCAGCAGGAGAGCAGCAGTACGCGGTTCGATTCCCGCAACCCCCTCGGGAGGGCGCCTTTCATGGCTGCCATAACGTATGTTTAGTTAAGATATTAATAATTGTACTGTAATGTCTCAATATAATCTTTCTGCGTTTGTCGGTTTGAAGTAATAAAGAAAAAGATTATTATTATTACTGTAGGTAGTAGGCCCTATACAGCAATAGATTTAATAGAAATATAATGACACAACATTGCTGAAGTTCGTAATAACCGATAAACAAATTGTCGGAAGTTGAATTTTATCCCGTTTCTACTCTAGCAGCACCTATTGAAGATTTCATACCACCTCAGATCCCATACATTAAGCAAGTGTTAATAGCTCACAGCATATTGAGGGGCGATTTGTTAGTTAGGCAAGCATAGCCTGAGCGGCGCTATATAAATGTTCGGTTACAATTACAACAGTAAGCAATAATTTTTTTCGTACTTTTCTCGTATTCTCATTTCAGTCTCACCTTCGCCGTTTTCAGATGATTTTGGCGCATGATAGAAGGAAAGACCAAGTGATACGATGGCTGCAATGGTTAGGATGATCAGCGTTAGGTCTTGGAATGCTTCCCAGATGTAAAGGTAGAACGCTTTCGGCGGCTTCGGTTCAATGTAGTTGGAACCGAAGACCTTCTTGCGCTCACGGATATTTCTCACCTCTCCACTTAATCCTAACAGTAGTGTTACAAAGAAAGAAAAAGAAGCTACAACCATTTTCTTCATATCTAACTCTGATGACAAGATGTCTTTATTTAACTTCAGGTTAACGTTTAACGACCAAAAGGTAGTAAATGGTAGTAGACCGGTATTTTTATGAGTATTGTGCATCTTCCCAAAGGTTACAACATACGCACTGAATTAAGACCGACCTTTTCTGCTTAAATGGTTCCTTCGATTGATGTGTACCGTCTATGATATTATTTATGGTATAATTACGCCGAGGAGATTAATTAGAACGAAAATAAGAGTCTAGTTTTAACTAGATCTGTTTCGTTTCTGTTTTAGTTTTATTAAACACTTGCTCTTGTTGGACAGTTTTAACATATACCTCGAATTCAAGTTTGACATCTGACATTTTATTATTATTATTATTATTATTATTATTATTATTATTATTATTATTATTATTATTATTATTAGTAGTAGTAGTAGTAGTAGTAGTAGTAGTAGTAGTAGTAGTAGTAGTAGTAGTAGTAGTAGTAGTAGTAGTAGTAGTAGTAGTAGTATTAGTATTATTATTATAACTACCATTATTATTATAAATGCATCGATATTGTTTGGAATGGTTTATTAATGTTGAGATGATCGCTCTTCAGCTCCGGGCAACATCGACATAGTGCCCCGGAAGGCGACTTCGTTGAATTTACAACTAATAATATCAATTATTAATTATTGTTATTACTAATTTTTATTTCAATGATTACTATTGTTGTTGTAATTTCTACTATTATTATCAATGATCATTGCTTATTTAATTATTATTATTACTTAGTAACTTATTCATTAGTAGCCTACTATTATATCTAATTATTGCTAATTGTTAATTGTTATAATTAACAATAATCTCGTATTATAAATGAATCATATTTTTCCTCATAAAAACGTTTATTAAAGGTAAGAGTAATAATAATATTATTATTATTATTGCTATTCAAAAAGAAAGAAGTAGGGGAAGTGAAAGTAAATTCAAAGTAAATTCAACAAGAGACAGAATTTTAAAAAGCAGACTGAGTTTGACCGAGCGCGGATGTCAATACCTTTGTGAGGATTCGATCCGAGCTTGATGGAAAGCTGTTCGACGCTTCCGTAGTCTTGTGTTATTCGTTCGCATAGCTGCGTTCCTCTGAGGCCCTGCAGTTCCCGCAGGCTGCGCTGCGTTAGGCCACCGAAGTCGAAGACTACGCTGTCGCAAGTGTCCTGCGTTGTTAACCAGAAACAGACAATAATTGTCTCCAAGAACGACCATCGATCGATGACCCACGTAGCCATCCCGCTCAAAGCAGGAACCGAACCGCGGCAGAGAAACGGGAAGGGAGCACTCTACGGAGTCGTCAAACGGCTTCCATGATGTGTCAATATTGTAGGTTGCGATTTATTAAACTTTATAATTAAGACGTCTTCTTCGTGGAGATCTTCCACTGTGTGCTTGTGTAATTCGGACAAGGAGAAAGACTATCAACCGCACACGTCTCTCTCACTCTGTCTGTCTGTCTGTATGTCTCCCTCTCTGTCTCTGTCTCTGTCTCTGTCTCTCTATCTGTCTCTCTCTGTCTCTCTCTGTCTCTGTCTGTCTGTCTGTCTGTCTCTCTCTCTTTCTCTCTCTGATATACAACCTCGTTGTTTCTTTGGCCTGGACATCCATGATGCACAACAAGTATGTCCAATCCAGTGGTCTACCACTGATTTGTAGGAAATTGCTTTCATTATATCTCACCTTTCTGTTGGGCCTTACAGAACATTCGTCGTTTCCACTCCTCGAAATATATAATATCTAGGGTTGCAAATGCTGACCGAAGGCATTAACAGTAAGTATATTTAACGAGGCGCCATGTAAGTTTTCTAGCATGCATTGCTTCATCTAAGGTTATGTTAGCATTTACACTGAGTCAATATGTAACAGTTGATTCACATTAATAAAATTGCAGAAACATAAAACAAACGTTACATCCGTTAAGAGAGTCGCCAGTTGGCCCCATTTTAGGATCCACCACCCTCACTGATTGTTCGAACAGGTCTATGGTCGCCAGCGTTGAACAAGGAGTTAACACGGGGGCAGTTAAGACAGTTGAACGTAATTGAATCAAATGATAACTTGGTGTCAGAAGAAACGGAAAATGGAAGGTCCGAGAGATTGAGGGTTGCATTTTATTTAGAATTTTATTTGACTTCAGCAGTGTACATCCACCAATACGTGATCGAGCGAATTCGTCTCCAAGTTGCCAGATATGAATTACCATAGGTGTTTGTTACCGACTATGGACCTCAGTTTTCGGGAGAGAATTTTTAAAAATTCTCCCCCGAATACGAGTTCCGAAATGAGACATCTTCATCACTTTACCCACAAAGCAACGGAACGGCTGAAAGTGCGGTGAAGACAGTCAAAAGAATGCTCAAGACGTGTAGACACGACGGTGGCACTGACCCGTATCTGGATCGAATGTCGCTGAGAAATACTCCACTTGGTCCGGGAGAAGCATCACCGGCAGAGGGCTCGATGAATGAGACCGGTGGGGCCTGATCGTCTGAACGAGGGGCCGAATTTAAAACGAACAAGAAACTATTTCGCGAAAGTAGCAGGCACAAGAGGTATTATGATCGAGGTACCAAGGAGCCTTTGGCAGAAGGTGAACGTGTGCTGGCACTGAAGTGGATCCAGATGTGGTCGCAAAACGGTTGGTTCAGCCTCGATCATATCTCGTGAGTTTCGAGGATCACAAAGAGACGAAAACGACGATTCATCAGAAAGACATCGGAGACAAAGGAAGACGTGTACAGTTGGGATCACGACTCTGCGTTTACCAGCGGTGGAAAGGGAGTGGGCACGGAACCGATAAGACCAGAGGAGGAGACGACAGGGCCGAAAGGGGCCAACAGAGATGCCGACACTATCCAACGATGCGCTGATGACAGAAAACCAACCAGAGGAAGAAGGTTATTGGACTCTCAGTGGACGAACAATCAAGAACAATTGTCGCCAATTGCATGGTTACATGATTGTATGTATTAATTTAATGAATGTAATTAGGGTGACCCTGATAGCGGAACTTTATGTTCCTTAAGGGTTTACCTATTGGCGCCATTGCATGTGATTGTCTGTAAATGTATTTTGTTACATGGTGATCAATAAAACAATCTGAATCTGAAAAAAAGCCGAACGACCACAGGATTTTGCAGTTTATCACTAGAGTTAGGGCTGAACGGTAGTTTAAATAGCTACCGTATATTGTTTTACACTGTTGGACAGGTGGCACATATGTTTACAATAACTGTTTAGAAGGGGAATTCATTCATTCATTCGAGGATTTATATAGCGCCCCTTCAAGGGAACTACTCAGAGGCTCTCTCGACACCAGCACGTTCAAATAAGACAGTTTTAAGATTTGCAAGAAACAAGCTATAGGGGGAATCCCATTGCGCATGCGGAGCTCTAAGGGAAGTCTAAGGGAAGTGACCCTGGGGATAGTCGCCAGTTGGCACCATCGATATCTATATTTAGACCTGGATTGAGCTTAGCCTATTCGTTCTGCACGAATCGGCGCGGTCGGCGAACAGGCCTTTCCGCCATCTTCCTACTCTTATTCTATTAGCTGTGCGTTTCATACCTGTAATAAGTTTCGACTAAGACCTTCAAGTAAAGAGCATTTCCACACTCAATGCAAGCTAACCAACCGTTAATTGATGTTCAGTCGTCTTACTACGACTACTACAAATTAGTATGTGTTGTTTAGCAACAATTCTTTAGTAAAGGACCAAGGGGCGTCCATATAGTACGTAGCCTACGCACAGCATAACGCATAGAGGTAGAGGGGTCAGGTATGCAAGCGTGGGGTCAGCGGAAAATGTACGTACGCATTATGCGGGGTTATGTCCATATATTACGTACGCATGGAGGGAGAGGGGGTAACCGAAATGCATGTGTTGCGTACGCTTGCGAATGGGGGGGGAGGGGTTGGGGTCTACTGATAATGTACGTACGCATAGGAAACGGGGCCTTCGAGTTGATTGGCCTTCAAATGAGCTATAGTTCAGTCTTTCCAGCTATCCGGTACTACCAGAGGAAGTAGGATTGTGGGAGAGGTGTCATTTGTATGCCACCTTACCTCTGAACGCTATTACTAAACTATCACACAACTCAGCAGTGAGTCCATGGATTACTCATCCTTCAATCTGGCCTAAAGTGCAGACAGTCGCTGCAGCCTGGACCTGTGGTACTGACACATTCTGCAGCTGTCTTGGTGGGGGGGGGGTGCGTCAACCGTACGTACCCAGGTGGGGTGGTAGAAAAAAATACGTGTGCGAACAGGGAGAGTCCAATTTTCCTGAATTTTTGCGTACGTAATATATGGAATGATTTAAAATAATGCCTCGTTTGCTTCGGGATATCTCTTAAAGGCACATAATCCACCTCCCTCCGAAGGGTCTGACTTCACCCTCCCCACAGATGGCGCCACTGGAGAAAAGTCTTTCTCCCTGCCCTAGGACACAGACCAGGCCGAATACTTCGTATCCTTCCAGACCGTCAGCACCACCTCAGACGACGACCTACACCTCCTCATTCCCGCGCAATGATGACTGGTATGACCACCACCACCTACCATTACATCACATCACGGCAGTGACAAGTCATTTGGCAACTTTGGACTCCTATATCAGACGCTCCAGCTACACGCATCCTAACTACTCTACAGCCCATCATAGTCGAGATCACCGTCAGAGCCAAGGACACTTTGTCATTCCCCTTTCAGACCTTACTTACCTCCTGCAACAACCTCTCTCCTGCCTCCTGGACCTTTTGCAAGACAGACACCCAGTTCTCTAGCCCATGAAGCTACATATAAAATATACACAATAATTTCTGTTTTGATGTATATTTACTAAACTCATGGGCGTAACTTTGGTCTAAAAAGTGGGGGTACCATTTACCCCTTGGTACCATTGACGAAGAGTTGCTGGATGAGGGAGTGCAAGGTGAAATGTACGGCGCACATAGTTGTATGCCTTCAGAGAGTAGAAGGCTAGTGTCAATGCAAAAGATCTAAGACCATCGGGATAGGATGAACGTGTTGGTCTAGCAGACTTCTGATTCATGATCCGTTTCATTAGTAGCTGAGATACTCCAGTGAAAGTGCTTTCAAGTAATTTCTCACAACCAGAAGAGATCATGTCATTCTTCCTCAATTCTGACACAATTTCTGACAGCGACTTGACTCTGCGCCTGAGACGTTGAACTTTGGCATTGCTGCACTTTAAGCGCTTCTGTACTGCAACAGCACGATCAACAACAACATCCATTTTCCTTTTCAGAGATCTTGGACTATCTTTTATCGAATAGGAGTGATCCTTCTCAGGCAGTACAACTGTAGGCGATGTTAACGGTGCACACGGTTCTGACATCTGTGTATTCATGGCAGCCTCAACTTGCTGCAATCGCTCTTTCGGGGGTTTCCGAGACTTCACAACCTAACACAGCAACAAGCAACATAAAATCAAGAATACAGCTGATAATGGAAAACATACATGTGGTTGATAGGCTGTTCAGAGGTAGCCCTAACCCAGAACATACTATTGTGCTATGTATTATTGTATCCTTGCGTTTTTCTCTGGATGGTTACCAAAAAAATGAAATGAATGTGCTTGTGCTTTTGACACATCTCTGTAAACATGTCAGGTGCCAGGTATGGGCTGGGACTGAATTTATGCACTATATAAATCCAATGTTCCTTGTAAAAGTACATATTTGACATATTTGACTGGCTCTGGACTTGGATCAAGGGATGTCTAAGTGGTGTCCTGTGCTTTGCTGACTTATACAAACTACTATCATGGTCTAAAACGATGTTACCATGTTTATAATTGTCTATATTTCATAATAGCAGCATAAATCAACAACAGCTTTACAAAACAATAAATATATTAACTAACGGTGTGCACAATTCTGACATCTGTCTATTCATGGTGGCCTCAACTTGCTGCAGTCACTTTTTAATTAATTAATTAAATTATCCTCAGTTCACCAGTTTAAATAAATAATAGCTGACAGATGGGTATGAAGTAAAAAGTTGTTGCAGGAAAAATCAGTATGGAAAGAAACCTTAACAAGGTGATCAGATAAGGTAAAGATGGTTGGCACAGATCCAGGATGAAGTCTGACTGTCTGTCCAGTTCGATCAAAGCAGCTTGGCTGAAAGTGATCAGAGCAAACGACCGATTTCTTTGATGGTGCAAAACTTTCTCGATGCATATTGTTCACCCACTGTTTCAGCAGTTCCGGCTGGGAATGTGGAAATCTGTTGATATATTCAGCATATTCACAAATTTCAATTAGTAAATATGCGTTAGTACAAATTGCAAATATTTATTATACATCTATATAAGAATTTTGGGTGAGGAATTGTGATTAAGATGCGAAACTTGCAACTTTAAAGGTGCATGATGCAATGGTTTGGGATGATGTTTGGGACGTGTAAGTGGGGGTCTTCCCGAATCCCCGATTCCCGAAAGTGGTGGATAAGCAAAACTGTTTGAATTCCTGAAAACAATTGTCTGCCATTTGTTCGAATACTGAAAACTACTATGGATTAGCCGGCCAATATCCTGAATAGGGTAAAAATAGCTTTCCGGCGAAGTTCTGTTTCGGGAATTAGCCGCGAACCCGTGTTAGCGATATGGGTATTTCGCGTGATTGAAGTCCGTATTAACTTGAATTTATTTACATTTTCATCAGAACTCCGCTCACTCAGTACTAAAATAATCAGTAAATAGGCATACTCACACATGAAACGACTGTGGTGCTCCTTTAAACTGCTGATTAGAACAGTTTATAGCCGCGCAACAAGGCATCTTCAGTCAACATTCGACAACACTCAGAGGAGCAAGATGGAAGGTCGCTGACCTCATTTCTCAGCCCCCTTAGCGCAATCCAGGTCTAAATATAGATATCGATGGTTGGCACCATTATAGGCAACCTCAATGATTGAAGGTTTTAAGAACGCCATGTTGATGAAGGGTTAGCACGAGGCACAGTTTCTGTCGATGTAGATCTTCCGGACTTTGATCAGAGATAGCTTAGTATACGTTTCAAAAGGCATTTTCTTCTTCTAGACATAACACCTATTTATTGTGCAGTCTGTTCCCGGCTTCAGTGTTTATTTCTGAACTTTGCAAGGATGGCATTATCCAATGACAGATAACAGTCTGTTGCATTACTCAGTTACAGTAAAGTTCAAGTCAAGTCTTTTTAACTACAGAATTAGATCGTCACAGTAAAAAACCTTCAACATGGTTTCACAGAAATCAAACCACAAAAATATATTATGCATTTGCAGCAAAAAATTAATTTTTTAATGAATATGGCCATTTATGGATTACAATAAGGTTTACCTGAACTTTTACTTGAAAGAATACAAAAAACGAACAAGAAATCTAAGAAATAAGTCAAAAGCTGTCGACACACTGTACCGGTAATGAAAACGAAAAAGACGAAATATATGAAGAACCTGGAACAGAGACGCTAAGCGGAAACTCCCGTACGTATACCCGTCTTATTACACATGCATCCTATTATATATATTACAGATGTTATATATTATATTTTCTTTTCGTATCTCATGTTAAATTCATTTGGCCTAAGCCACTCCTTCCTCCGCTGTAGATTCCAGACTTATGCGCTTTCCCCAATGGCACATGTAACTATACACAAACCTGATGTATAGGTCCTGTCTTCAGCTGTAGGCGTGATCAATATTGTGCTATAAAATAAATTATTTTAACTCTTCTCATCTTGTCACAGAATCTCGGTTTGCTGAATAAGTTTGTCTTGCGCGAGACTTAAAACGACCAAAGGGATTCGGGGACATACTTTTATATTCTATATACACTTATGGACAATGTTGTACATTATATATATATATATTATATAACATGTAAGCCATTTTTACGAGAGATGATAATATAAATCACATGTCACTTAATTTCTCTGACGATTTATCAGAAGAGAGGCTGCGCTGTGTGGGTGAGGTTTCAGATAACAAGAACCGATTCTATTTCTCAATATTCTGACACGATTTCAATCTGTCTTTATTTGTTGAAGTCGAGTGAACGATGCCACAGAAAATGATGGCGCATGCATCAAACACACACACAGACAAATACAGACAGACAGACAGACAAATACAGACAGACAGACAGACAGACAGACACACGTATAAATGCGCACGCGCATACGCACGTTCGAAACGGAACCTGAAAGTAATGTTTTCCGTAATCCTTCGCTTTGCTCTCTGTGTCACCATCTGTTTCTGTACGTCTCTCGCTTGGTGTCTTCAGTAGGCCTATCTCTGTCTGCCTCTGCGTATTTTGGTCTGTGTGTATTTGTACCTCTATACGTCTGTCTATGTGTCTGCGTGTCTGAATGTCGGTGTGTCTATGTGTGTTTGTCTGTGTGTCTCTCTCTGTATGTGTGTTTATCTGCGTGTGCCTCTCTGAATGTATGTCTGTCTAAACGTCCATGTCTCTGGATGGTTAGCAAATAGGACTTCTGCCTGAGTCGTCAACTTCCTCGCAACCGCTAATAATAATTACTGAGAGTGTCTTTTGCCGAAAGGAGCCAACGGAAGAATCGCCAAAAGTCACTGACCAATGTTCGGTATCTATCCATCTCCTTTAGGGTCATTTTATCGCTTCCGAGAGTAAACAGAAGCCCTTATTTTAATTCTCTCTCTCTCTCTAAACAGAAGCCCTTCTCTCTCTCTCTCTCTCTCTCTCTCTCTCTCTCTCTCTCTCTCTCTCTCTCTCTCTCTCTCTCTCTCTCTCTCTCTCTCTCTCTCTCTCTCTCTCTCTCTCTCTCTCTCTCTCTCTCTCTCTCTCTCTCTCTCTCTCTCTCTCTCTCTCTCTCTCTCTCTCTCTCTCTCTCTCTCTCTCTCTCTCTCTCTCTCTCTCTCTCTCTCTCTCTCTCTCTCTATCTCTCTATATATATATATATATATACATATACATATACATATACATGTATATATACCTACATATATATGTATGTATATACATGTATATGTATATATTACATTTCTCTCGGAATCGCGACTATATATACTTGGGGCGTATTCTGGGATTGTCAAGGTATCCTCGTCCATTGGTAATCCTATCTGCCTTGTAGCAATCGCTCTATAATCTTGGCTTCAGCTTACAAGTACTGGCGACAATCTGCATCAAACCGTGCAGCCATGGATCCTTTGCGCCTTGGTGCTAAATCTAGCTGACCATGATTCGAACTTGTCCGTTCTACGTGTCCAACAGGTGTCTGACCCGCTCAACAGCAATCCTATTGTATGACCAACAGAGAAAAGCTCACCTTGCCTATAGTGTCAGTCTTACCTGCGTCGTCGGATCAAGGGAAATTTCGTCCAGTTCCATATCCATTCATCCGTTCCGTTGTGTCGCAGGTCGGCTGGATTACCTATAGAACGGTCCTTAGTGGTTATTTCATGATGCGGTTCCCTTTAAGGCCTGCTAGGCCATGGCACGCTGCAGGTATATTGACCGCCGCCGTCGAACACGGGGCCCGGTCTATACGACACCAGATCCAGGCTGTGTTGAAAACTCGCTAATGGCTGATCCGATCGATGTAAAAACGCTTGTAATATATTGCGACATTTAAAAGCCTCATATAAGCAATAACAACTGCATGCCAATAAAACAGCCCTCCTCTCGATAGGCTCTGCCTTGGTATATGCTCCATTTAGCATAGGCTCTTCATACCACTCACTGGTTAGTTATGCATATTTTGTGCAATGTAGGCCTTGTCGTGACGCTACCTGAATCGTTGAATTTCATGACACAAGTTCTGAGCATAAAGCTCAATATTAATATGTGTACTGATCTCTAAACGCAGGTTCATAGAAGCCTCGTTTGGTGGCTTTACTTCTATTTTAAGCGTTTCACAGTTCCAGTCTAATACGTTTTGGACTAGATGTGAAAGAACGCAAACTTAAAACTACACTGCAGTGAAATTGGTTGGGTAGATGAATGGATGAATGGATGGATAGATGGATGGATCGCTGGAGCGATGAATAGACGGGTGGATGGATCTACAGATGGATGGATGAATCGATGGCAGGACGGAAGAAAGAAAGAAAGGAAGGATGGAAAGAAGGAACGAAGGAAGAAACGAAAAATGGCAGGAGGAAACAAAGAAAGGAAGAATCCAGGCAGGCCGGCTGGCTGGATGTATATAAGTAAGTAAGTAAGAAAGTAAGTATGTATGACATGTATGTATGTATGTATATATGTATGTGTATGTAGATATGTATCAGATTATTTAATATATCGCCTATTAATTAGTATAATTACCTGACAAAAGCACTGCACAAATGGTTTTTGACTTATAATCTACACAAGAACATTAACTTTTTAAGTGTTATCTTTAGGAACACTTTTAAAGGATTTAACTAGCTCAACCATACTCTTAAGTTCGTGTATTGTTTATTATGAGAAACACTTCAAGAGCCTGTAAATAGGATCGTAAGGACGATTTAGGACTCAAGCTTGCCCTAATAAACAAATGATACGAGTGATTCTAAGAAAAATTATACTTAGCGTTCTCTTTAATCACGTGAAGTGATTCCTTAAGGCACAGATTTTTTGTTTTATTTGTTCTCGAATCTCGATACTTTCTTGCGATCCCTCTTAAAGTCTTTATGAGAATCTCGTTGTTGTGAATGTTTTCGTGTAGGAAAAGATGCAGTCAGTGACCTTTGTTTCAGTCATAATCAGAACGAGCCGGTCTTAAGCTTTCTCGGTAACCACCGACTGCGTTCATCTTCCCATGGCCAGTTTCTTTCTAAGGTTCCATCTCTCTGGAACAATCTGCCACCGGACATACGATCACTGATCACAGTGATCAGTGGCATCTTGAACCGTTCAGGAACGTCTTCTGCTCGTTTGAAGACAGAGTTGTTCGGTGATTCCTATAGGTATACCCGTGCCGGAACGCCCTTGTGAGTTAGGTCTATCGTAAAGGCGCTATACAAGTGCTCTGATACATATATACATACAAGTAAACATGTGATATTAACTATGGATGGCTGATCCATTGTCCTTCTTTCGTTTAGTATTCTATCAGTATTCTGTCACTAATGCCCAGATATGAGTGCGACTGTTGGTCAGACTTACAGACTCGTCAGCAGTTTCATGTGAAAACATGCAATGCATTGCACAGATACACGTGATCTGAGCTGTCTGTTCGCTGGCTGCAGGGCCAGTTTGAGCACCTTATCATAATCTCATAAGGTTTTCTTCGGAAATTCTTTAGCAATGTCAGATGACATTGCAGGTCAGTGTTTAGATGTCGAAAGACGTTTCGAAATAGGGCTATACACAGTATATTCACAAATTCACTTATTTCAATAAGAGAACAGCTCTGACTGGTTCTTAGGAATGTGTTATATAGCCCAGATATTAGATAATGTATATATATATATATATATATATATTTATTACCGGTTTGGGTGTATACGCAGGTGCCTATCTGTCTATATTTCTGCCTATCTGTCTGCCTTTCTGCCTATCTGCCTGCCTATATGCCTATCTGTCCGCCTATCTGCCTATCTGCCTGCCATTCTGCCTAGCTGTCTGCCTTTCTGTCTATCTATCCGCCTATCTGCCTATCTGTCTATCTATCCGCCTATCTGCCTATCTGTCTATCTATCCGCCTATCAGCCTATCTGTCTGCCTATCTGCCTATCTGTCTGCCTATCTGCCTGCCTTTCTGCCTAGCTGTCTGTCTATGTGGTCGCCTTCTGTTCGCATACAGTTATCTTGCAGCTCATGCTGTGGTTTCTATCTCTTATGATCAAAGGCAACCAGACGATGTGCTCAGATAGTCACGAATAGAGGCGCTATACGAATCCAGTAATTCGACGATCATGTTGACTCATGATTCTCCCTCCCTCTCCGTCCCTCCCTCCGTCCCTCCCTCCGTCCCTCCGTCCGTCCGTCCCTCACTCCCTCCCTCCCTCTTTGTCTTTTTCTGTCTGTCTCTGTCTGTCTGTCTGTCTGTCTGTCTGTCTGTCTGTCTGTCTCTCTCTCTCTCTCTCTCTCTCTCTCTCTCTCTCTCTCTCTCTATATATATATATATATATATATATATATACATATCGCTCCCTCTCTCTGCCTCTGTCTCTTTCTCTCGTGCTCTTTCTGTGTGTGTGTCTCTCTTTCTTTCTAAAGGAAGATGATTGATGGAAATCCCCAGACACGCGAACGATATATTCCGACCAACCAACCAGCGTCGTCTGTGAGCGAGTGTAGGGACAATTGCAATTTTTGGCATGACATAAGAAGCGGTAGGAGAAATGCGAAGGGCAGGAAGATGTGTTATGGTAACGTTCGACAATGTACGTATTTTTATGTCTCGACCATGGGCGTCCGGAAGTGGGCAAGGGGGCATTTGCCCCCTGGATTTTGCAAATATTTAAAAAAAAATCTTTTGATTATTATGATTATTACAACAGTCCCAACACGATTTTCAATGCAAAAAACTTTTGATTATTTCGGTAAGTCCTTGACCATTATTTATTTTAAAAATTGTCACGTGTTCTGTGTTCATGAATATTTGCAAAAACGTCATATTGCTCCCCCTTAGACAATTTTTGCCCGCCTCCTCCAGAAAAATTTTGCCTCTCCCCTGTAAAAATTCCTGCGTGCGGACATGGTCTCGACGTCGACTCTAAATGGAAGGCAGCATTATGCGACTGTGGCTCTTGCCAGCGAAGGTCTGAACGGGCGCAAACAGGTCTACAACAAGAGTCTATTATGCTTAGGCCGCATAAACAGAACTTCCTGTATAATTGTGCTCACAAACGTATACTATATACATAGGCCGATGTTAAAGCAGAAAGCCACACGTACTTAGCTGGGAATAGAACAGGCAAGAAGCTACAGGCAGAGACATCGCGACAGAGACAGTTGATACAAACGTCTAAATATATTATAGGCCTAATTGGGCCTACGTGCGACGTACAGTAACAATACATATGCCATAAGATAGACGTAGACCAAATATCGGCCTATACAATTATATGTATATGTTGTTAGATGAACCAAATGGCCTGTGTTGATATACTAGTAATTTTTATGCATAAAAACATGCTCACGTATTGATATAAATACAGATATATATATATATATGTGTGTGTGCGTGCGTGTGTGTGTGCGTGCGTGTGTGTGCGTGTGTGCGTGTGTGTGTGTGTGTGTGTGTGTAGGTGTGTGTGTGTGTGTGTGTGTGTGTGTAGGTGTGTGTGTGTGTGTGTGTGTGTGTGTGTGTGTGTGGGTGTGTGTGTGTGTGTGTGTGTGTGTGTGTGTGTGTGTGTGTGTGTGTGTGTGTGTGTGTGTGTGTGTGTGTGTGTGTGTGTGTGTGTGTGTGTGTGTGTGTGTGTGTGTGTGTGTGTGTGTGTGTGTGTGTGTGTGTGTGTGTGTGTGTGTGTGTTCCACGTGTATAATAGAGAACTGCTAAGGCATAAATGATTCGTCTGAATTGCAGGAGGAGGAAGAGGAAGAGGAGGAGTAGTGGAGTAGGAGGTAAAGGAGGAAGAGGACGAAGAGGAAGAGGAGGAGTAAGGGAGGAGGAGGAGGAGGAGGAAGAGGGCGAGGAAGAGTAAGGGAGGAGGAAGAGTAGGAGAAGGAAGAGGATAACGAGGAAGAGAAAGAGTAGGAGGAAGAGGAGGAAGAGTAGGAGGAAGAGGCGGAGGCAGTTGTGCATGATAGGCGAAGGTCATTCAGCTTTGATGCGGACGACGATTATCGATTGAAACGCTCGACACAAAACCAAATACATGCACAACGACGTGCGACCGTATCATTTTATCCTATATATATATATATATATATATATATATATATATATATATATATATATATATACTATATATATATATATACTATATTTAAGACTATTTGTATATATATATATATATATACATTACATTTAGGCCTTTATGCCCGCGCATAGTATATTGCGAAAGCGCACACTGGCATCGAACGAAATTTATATTCGAGACTGAATTGCACTGTTGTCTGTGTTTAGGTCGGAGAGGGTAGCGATACATTCTGGTCGAAGAAGACAGTAGGCTATATTGCATGACAGATCTTGTGCCAGCGGCCGCAGAAATTCTTTATTTCTTTGATGCGATAACGGGTTCTGCTGATTGCCCTGACACCTAGTGTTGGAAACGCTGCTTCTGATATCCTGAACAACGGCTGATTGCCCTGACACCTAGTGTCGGGATTGCTGCTTCTGATATCTTGAACAACGGTTGGTGCTGATGGGCGCATGCCAAGATTGAATTCGTGACGCTCCACTTCTACAAAGCGCAGTGTCGTGCTTTTACAGTTATTGGGCCAATGATGCACAATGCCTCTCGTATACCGCAGGGGCAATGACACTGTGCAAGACCGCACATATATCAGCCCTAAACCAAAAGACATAAAAATGGCGGTGCATAAACAGGACAAGGTACGTGGGCTAAAGACAAGTTAGACATCGTCTGCTGAGTCTCTTGGTTGTCTTCAACCGATTCTTATCTGAAAGTCCAGACTCCAGACGGTCAACTTGAAGCCGATTGCGCAGTTTCATTTTCGTAGCATTCGCGAGGTTGAAGCCCCCCTCCCCCCCCCCCATATAGTCCCCATTAGACGCTGCCGTGTCAAAGAGTGGGACACGGCAGCCGATTGGTTAGAGCACTCGACTTGTAACATTAAGAGTACGGGTTCGAGTCTCGAGTCTCGAGTCTCCCTTGAGGCGGATACTTTGTATAGAATCTTGAGCAAGTCTTTAATCACAGTTGCTCAGCGCCATCGATAGATATGTGATTAATAGATAGTGGCGCTTAATAAATGCATAATAATAATAATAATAATAATAATAATATTAATAATAATAATAATAATAATAATAATAATAATAATAATAATAATAATAATAATAATAATAATAATAATAATAATAATGATAATGATAATAATAATAATAATAATAATAATAATAATAATAATAATAATAATAATAATAATAATAATAATAATAATAATAATAATAATAATAATAATAATAATAATACGCTCAGTTGATGCAATCCTACCATTTTGTCCCATTGGCCTTTGAGACCCTGGGACCAGTCAACTCCAAGGGACTGGCATTTCTCGCCGACCTAGGGCGTCTCCTGCACCAGACTTCAGGAGACCCAAGAGAAACCAGTTATTTGTTTCAACGCATATCCATAGCTATTCAGCGTTTCAACGCAGTTGCCTTCCACAGCACTTTCGTTGTTCCAGATCTTGACCAGGACGGCCACTCCAGAGTCAACATATTTAAGTAGTATCTGACACCTGAGGGATCCTATATACCTCGGGTAAAAAAAAAAAAATAATAATAATAATAATAATAATAATAATAATAATAATAATAATAATAATAATAATAATAATAATAATAATAATAATAATAATAATAATAACAGTTAGAACAGTTAGTGCAGTATGATGTTGAGGATTTGTTATTAGCTTCAAACAATACTTGTACGCGGGGTAGTTGTTTTCAGTCACCTGTTCTTTGCGAAACTTATGCAATACGTTGCTTGTTGAGAGAACAGTCAAGCTTACATAACTATATCAGGAAGTCAGAGTTCAGAAATCCGCGTTCATAAGGGTCACTGGACTGGCCAGCTAAGTAGTCCAGTGTTTTACATGAGCCAGATGAAATTATGTGAAGCCTACTTCTGGGTAAACACTTCACATGGCAGCATGCCATATGGTTTCACAACAGAGGGCAGGAAACCTTGTTTTGTTGGACTTTGTTAACAACAACAGCAGGTATAACAAGTGGATAAATTAAACTTTGAGACACTCACAAAGTGTGTGCGCCAGCAGAAAAATAATTCTGCGCGCAATTCTCAAGAGCACCATACCCCCTTTTTTATCAACACTTGAAACTGTTCTTCTTCAAAGGGCTTTGGTCAGCAGCGCCTCTGTAGAGACACCAGAAAGGGCGCTATATGAATGCTCAAAATGAATGAACAGACGAATTAATGAAAAGTAATGAATGACACAACTCCGCTCCTAGGATGTGAAGAACTGCCTTTCATTTCAAGAATAACTATAGTTAGTATCCTGCATGCCCAGTGAGCTTTGAAGAGCCTCTTCTTCGACTCAAGTGACTCTTCCTTTTTTGCGTCCCTGGTCGTTGAATTACAATTACAATTAAAATTGTATTCGTAAACTTGTTTGCAGGGACGTTATTTGGGAGAGGAAGGGGGTATTTGCCCACCGCCCCCGATTTTTGAAGGAAAAGAAAATGATAGAACAAGAAAAAGAGGAAGAAGAAAGCAGTAGAAAAGAAAATGATAGGGGCCTACTCAAATTCGTAGAATTATTATACGCTATTCAAAAACTAGAGTTTGCATAACTTTTCCCCCAAGACCCCACCTCTTTAACATTGGGAGACACACTATGCAGTTGTTCCCGCCCCAAATTTTAAAGAAACACCAAAAAGGTGATGAAATCTCGCGAAAATATTTTCACCTCTTTTTATGAGCAGATCAGTTCGAAAGTGTCCCTTGTTCAAACAAGATCACCTCCAGTGCCAAGTTCCCCAGGAAAAATACTCAAATGACGTCCCTGTTTGTTTAGCGCCTCTTCTCCTCTTCTCTTCTTCTCCTTTTCTTCTCTTCTCCTCTTCTCTTCTTCTTCGCTTCTTCTCTTCTCCTCTTCTCTTCTCTTCTTCTTCGCTTCTTCTCTTCTTCTCTTCTTCTCTTCTCCTCTTCTCTTCTTCTCCTTTTCGTCTCTTCTCTTCTCCTCTTCTCCTCTTCTTCGCTTCTTCTCTTCTCCTCTTCTCTTCTCCTCTTCTCTTCTTCCTCGCTTCCTCTCTTCTTCTCTTCTCCTCTTCTCTTCTTCTCCTTTTCTTCTCTTCTTCTTCGCTTCTTCTCTTCTTCTTTTCTTGAGAAACTAATCGGCGGCTCTCAATTATTGAAATTAATTGGGCGAAGAACCACAGAAAATGAGTTTGAATTGAGTCTTCGGAACGTCTACTGTTGCCTATGTCTCAGCAGTTCTCGCAGAGGGATCAAGAGGAGGACCAAGATTCCGCTTAGGTCTACAATGCCACTCCCACTCTAAATTATTTGATGCTGAACAAGTTTCGTGATTATATTTCGAAAATTTCATGAATATAAGAGTATGTCATAGTCTAAATTTGATCTCGATAGAATATTGTGTGAGTGTAAATATCAACAAGGCAAAAGGAGAACAATCACATATGGAAGAACTGAGGGCTAAAGATAGAGAGGAAGACCTCGACAGATGCTGCTGGACTGGATGATGACGGATTGACAATGGAAACTGAAAGAAGAAGCCCACCGTCAAGAGGAGTGGCGCCGTTGTACATGTACGTTAGAATCTGCCCAATAGTGGAGAAATTGAGGAAGAAGAAGAAGCAGAAGAAGAAGAAAAAGAAGAAGAAGAAGAGGAAGCAGAACAAGAACAAGAGCAAGAATAAGAACAGGAACAAGAAGATGATGATATATTTATGGTCTGGACTGGACTTTCATACCCGCACTGTGTTAATATGAGCAATGAACAGCAACAGCTTAAGTCGCCGATGATATATTCAAGTTGAAAGACTCGTTGCCGATCTTGTTGGCGATCTTTCTTCAAGGCATATTTCCTATCCGCTCGTTGCTGCGTGTATAGTCCACTCGGGGCGACGAAAGAACAATGGACGAGTTTTAAAACCGATTGGAGTGTACGAGGTAAACAATGGACACAAGGACAATTGTGTAGACAGTGGATCTGGTGAAACCTTTTGAAAGGAATCACGCGTATACGAAGGACAATGAGACATAATTTGTATTGACACAGTTGATTTGGGTGAGACGCAACTTCCGCTTTATAGACCAAAGTGCCACTCTGCGTGAGTAGGCCTACTCGATCGCTGTGTATTTTGAGCGGATACGGAACACACCATACACTGGAATAGGCAGTGTGGCTCATTGTGGAATAGTATACAACATTAATTGAAAATCCCGACAAAGGCAAAACTATTGTAAGAAATGTACAGATGACGCATTTTTATGTAGTGACACCTCCCTTGTCTGCAATTAACTTCTAGACGCATATTTCGAAAACCAAAACGGACATGGAACACACCCGACGCTGGAATAGGGATCGAAATAGAGTACAACATTCATTGAAAATCACGAACCCTGTGCATCAGTCTATAAATAAATTAGGAAGGAAATGACAAACCTGTCGTGACAGACTGGATTTCAATCTCTGGAACGTTCCATACATGGCGGCGGCTTTCCCTTCGCTCTTCTTGTTCTACTTCTTTAGTCGTCTGACAGATAATTCACTGATGTCTTTTTCTTCCGGCCGTGGTCCTCTCAAACATACTGACTAAATGACCGACTCACTGCCTTGACAAACGACAAAGACACCAGAATCAGAAACCGAACAAGTATTAAATCTCGTTTTTTTCTTTTTTTGTTTACTTCGTCTTTCAAGTCCGATGAGGAATTGTTAATTAATTTATTAGTTAGATTAGACTTTTAATTGGGATAGAAATTAACACGGACTAGGAAGCAGCTGCAGTGGGAAGAGCTTGTGGTCCTCTTTCAGTCTCAATTATAACTGTCGCGTCATCACGATCCGTCGCTTAGGCTATAATTCGGTGTTTGGCTGCCAGTCCTAAATCCAGACTTGGATTGAAGTCCGAAGAACAATTGCAAGACTTTGAACTCGCCTGGCAGTTGAAACGACGTAGAACAGACCTCTGCCTGTGTGAAACCGAAAACAGAGGTCAAAACAACAGCCTATATCTAAGTGTTATCATTCCTCAAAACACCATTCTCGAAGGCATTGCCCCCATGTCTATAGGCCTACCTAATGTCGGATTGTGTCTCAAGTGTATGTTTTCTTAGAGTTGCCTGCATTCAACGCTAATACTTTCATGTAAATATCGATACGAGAAACAAGTCAGAGTACAAATAAACATCATTAGACAAGGTTAAAATGTGATAACGAATTTTAATAGGGTCTCGGCAGAGGCGCGTTTACAGAAAACGGGGCCCTAGGCGCAAGCATTTTACGGGGCCCTAGGCGCAAACATTTAACGGGGCCCTTCTGAACTTGTATTAGCCAAAATGATGAAAACAGTTATAAGCCTATATTACAATAATATAAGGCCCATTTTTATGGGAATGCTAAACTGTATAAAATAGAAAATAAGTCATATTTAAAATAATAAAAAATTGAAAAAATTATTATTCATATTTGAAAAAAAATATTTTCATTCGTTTGGGGGCTCTCCGAGATTTGGGGGCCCTAGGCGCGCTTGTGCGCCTACGTGTAAACGCGCCTCTGTTTCTCGGTCTTAGTTGACTGCGTGCATGATTCCGCAGTTCGCCATTATAGCCCTTAACATTGTTGTCACCACCGTCACCGTCTCAGTGGATTTTCCATCAGTTAGATAAATGTAAATCCGTTTTCCATGGCACATTTGCATACTATTTGACTTATCTTATTTTGAGAAATATATATGAACACAAATATCTATGGCTATCATGTCCAGTGTCGCCGTCATGCGGACGCAATAGACGCATTTGGCTAAACAGTAAACAATGAAATATTAATGGCATTAATATCTACTTCTTTAGCTAACAAGTAAACAATGAAATATTAATGACACTAATAAATTTCTTGTTTTACTTACAATTCCCGTTTCGACGGCGTCAGCAGAATGCAGATTCAGTTGCCTTAACCGTTTATATAGCTACCAACGTTCTACCATGAGTGGTGAACGTTGGATGGGTTTCGCATTGCTACACATTCATCATGACAAATCTGTTGACGCTGAAGCCGTGTTAGAAAAATTTGATAGCAGTGGCCATCGTCGCATTGCGTTAACATTCCGCGTGATCACCAGTGACAATGATTTAACAGTGACTAAATCATTCAAATGGCATGATGAAAGTTTTACATATGGCCGCATGATACTGCGTTGTCAGCGTTGACACTGAGTGTAAGTGTTTAAGACTCTGAGTTTTCGCCTCTGCAGTGGTATGCATATGTAATGTTCATTTATGCTTCATTATCACATGAATGATGATGGTCACTGACTGACCAAAATGACTGAATTTTTCTTCTTCTTAAATATGCTTGCGACTTTGCGTCCACTTTTTTGGCGTCTGACGGCGCCACTGATCACGCCTATAGGCCTATTACAATGTGTTACCGTATGTACCTAATGCCATCTACCACAACCCTTTTAGGCCCTCATGTAACAGCATGTATATATGTATGTGTGTATGTATGTGTGTATGTAGAGAACTTATGAATGTATGTATGTATGTGTGTATCTATATATAAATGTATGTATGTATGTCTGTATGTATGTCTGTATGTATGTATGTGTGCATGTGTGTATGCGTATGTATGCATGAATGTATGTATGCATGCATGCATGAGTGTGCAATTGAGCATGCACGTGTGTACATACATGTTTAAATATATGTGCGCATGTATATATAATTATCTGTACAATGTGTAACTGCATGCTTATGTGAGCATACCCACACTCACACACATACATACGCACACAAACACACACACATACACCGCACACGCACACACACACACACACCTATATAATCGTGTACACATGCCAAGGTTTTTATTTCAGCCTTTGTACTCTTTGCATCCGGATAAAACAAATCCCGGAGTCGACACGTGTCACCAAATGTCGGCGCATGCAAGCGTGCCTTTGAAATATAGGTCATCATCCTTGCTCTGTGTTTCTGTAGCGCCCTTTTCAAATGATGAAACATCAAGCTAGCGACTCTAACCATCGTCATCGTTATGACACATCTTCGTTAAACATAAACTACTGAGATCCGGAGTATTTCAGCTTTATATTTAGGTCTGGCTGACCCCTCCCCAGCGAGGGACTAATCCCAGTCTGAAGACAAAGAAGTTATATCTAGGTACACGACCTACATATCTGTACTTACTTACTTACTCTTACTTACTTAGGATACGCCAAGGTTAAAGATGTGATGCTTAAGTTGCTGTAGCTAAGTACTTTTAATTTGATGAATAACAGTTAAGGTTGTAATTAATTAATGTGTAAGTCGTTACCTAATTAGCAGAACATTGTGTAATTTGGACAACGCAAGAACATGACATGGATTATTAATCTTGTGGCTCTTACAATGACTTCTGCTGCGAGTGGACTCTGAGCCGATAACAGCGATCGATGCTTTGACATCAACCATGCACAGTACTCCGATAAACACATATAAACAGACATGTCGTTGTATAAATAGCACATTACATGTATATTGAATATATATATGCCTCATATATATATTTACATATATATATTGTTGTGCCTTGATACCTTTGAGGAATTGGTAGTTGTGTTTAACTTGCTTATGGTCAGACTCTAAACAGGATGGTTAGTTCTGTTATGCTTGACCAGTTTGTGTAAAGATGAGTTAAATCTGGACATCTGGCGAGAAACTAACTCTATATAAGCTTAACACATGATAGAATAAGAGAGCTCGGCATTTAGGTTTTGGTCTGACGACACCCTGTGTTGATGTTAGTAAGCCAAGTCTCCGTTAGTAGATTGCTAAACCAGAGAACCAAGTGAGGCTATTCCTCTTAGTCGAGACGTAGTTTGCTGCCTTTCTCGTGTCCATTGTTTGTTTTGTGAAGCGACTGTTGGTTGAAATGTTTGACTGCCGTTGCTGAAGCTGCTGTGGTGTGTGGTCTTGTTTTAGAAAAGGTTTAACTGTTGTGTATTATTTACTTTTGAATGATAATATGATTTTATAATAACCAAAGCGAGAAATCGTCTTTCTTTCCATGGACCTCTATCAATATATATGTAGGCCCTACTCATAGTGTGGGCCCTATATATTATTGTCATTATCATTATCATTATTATTATTGTTGTTGTTGTTGTTGTTGTTGTTGTTGTTGTTGTTGTTGTTGTTGTTGTTATTATCAGTATAAGAAGATTTATTAAGCGCAAGTTTATATAACTGACTACACCGCACATGAGCCAGTAGCAGCTCAGCTCAATCCGATGACATGAACGAGTAAGTCTTTAATTTCTTCCTGCACCGAGAGTTCCACACAAGGTCATAACTCTTTCCCGAACGCAATCGAGACCGACCAGGAGCTGAATACATAGGCCTATAGTCTTGAATATATATATATATATATATATATACATATATATATATATATATATATAGTCTACAATATATATATTATATATTATATATATGTGTGTACCCATAGTGTATATATATAGGCTATACCTTGAACTGTTTTCGCTTTATATTTATAGCTCAACGGTGCCGATGTTCGAACCAAAATAGCGTTTTGTTTACAAATTCTACTGTTCACACACCATGGCTTTTGAACAGAATTGGCGTTTGAAATAATGACTTTCACAAATCAAAATCGCTACTAGGAATATGTCGGCTTATAGACAAAAATATATACAGAGAAATAGATTAGAATGTGTAGTAGTTTTGAAACACTATTTCCAGAACCGCCTTAAATATTGGCATTAATGCTGTTTTTAAAAACAGTGCCGTTTAGATGTCACTTAGAACTAAGTCATAGCCATGCAGCTGTCTGCATGAGCGCTTTCACTGTTAGTGTTCCATAGCAAAGCATGCCCTTCGAATGTAATCATACCTTCAAAGGTAATCATGCCTTCAAAGGTAATCATGCTCGTCATGTAATCATGCCTTCAAAGGTAATCATGCGTTCAAAGGTAATAGTGTCCTTCAAAGGTAATCACACCCTTCAAAGGTAATCATATCCTTCAAAGGTCATAATAATAGTAATAATAATAATAATAATAATAGGGGCCTAATAATAATAATAATAATAATAATAATAATAATAATAATAATAGTAATAATAATAATAATAATAATAATAATAATAATAATAATAATAATAATCTTTATTAATTCAAACTGATAAGTTCGCAGTATGATTACATTGAAACATGACAGTAAAATTATCAAGATCTTAATTAAACACAAGCTTTGGCAGCCTTGCAAGGCGTCCACTCTAGAGGGGGGTTACGGGTATCGAACCGCGACTTCTTCAAGATCTAGTGCTCTTCTGCATGGCCCTTCAAAGAATAATCAATCGTGTAGTTTCCTTGAGCAATCAAATTCTTAACACGCATGTATTGTAGCGTTGTATAAATTTCAGTAAGAAATACGTGTTATTAGGCTCTGTGTGCATTTTAAGACTGAGCACGAGAGACGCAATTCGGGATTTATGCCTACGTTGTGCCTTGGTCTCCCATAGTTTGCTCTGCACTGCATGTAATTTTAATACAGGCCTATTTCATTAATCTGGTGATTTAAAGTGCATTTAAAATCATACGAAGTGAACAACGTTTCTATGAACTTATAATACAACCTACTCTATACTGAGTTTTAGTCTTAGTTTCAAGTGTTAAATTCTATACGCACACTAAGCATGTAACGTTTAAATATAGTTAATATATTGTCTGTCCGTTCGATAGTATTTCAACGTTTGACACCTTATAGAAAAAGCACCAATTAAGAAAACCGTTCAATTCCGGTGCAGACGTAACTCAGGTCCAGTTGGTGTCAAGGTTCCAAAGGTCAAAGGTTAAACATTTGTGAAATAAATGACTGTCTCTTCTGTGTTCTTTTGTCTCACTCTCCAGATGAGTTTTCTTGGGATCGTTTCATATATCAGTCATGTTGTAAGTCAGGCTATCTGTCTGCCGTTCTGTTTCCATGTCTGTTTGTTTGTCTGCCTGTAGGGTTATGTGACGAGGAAGACGGATTTGGTCTTAAGAAGTCTTCTGTACGGGCAACAGAGAGGGCAGACAGAGGGCGAGAGAGTCATAAATAAAAAGAGGACTAGACATAGGTAGAAACTGAACGAGGCAGAAGAGGGAGAGAAAAAGAAAAAGAAAGACATCGAGACAGACAGACAGACAGACAGACAGACAGACAGACAGACAGACAGACAGACAGACAGAGAGGCTAGAGATAGAACAAGTATGAGTAGCAGAGAGAAAGAGAGTAAAAGAAGCATAGAAAGAGGGTGAGTAAGAACAACAGTGACAAGACAGGGTGATAAATAATGTGAGAGACAGAGAGAGACAGAGATAGACGAAGAGATAAGGTAAGAGAGAAAGAATGAGACAGTGCGTGTGGAGGGCGGGGGTGGGTGTGGGTGGGAGGGTGTGTGATGAGAGTGAGTAAAGAAAATAGTGTACAAAAATGACTATTGAGATACTCATAGGCAAACGCTGAGACATGGTGGAAGAGGGCTGGGGGCGAGCCCTATTTGTCCGAATGGACCTGGGTCTGCTAGGGTAGGTGGTGTTGGTGCTGCTGCCTTACAGCATCTGGTGGCGTCTGTTGGTCCTGGCGGGTGGGGCATGGATACAGTTGTGGTGGTACTGGAGAGGGAGCGTCTCGCGGGTAGAAGCCCCCGATCCATTGGACGACAGTTTGAACGGCAGTCGAAGGGTGTCGCTCAGGATGTGACGAAACCTGCGTCCGAAGAACAGATAGACGAAGAAGTTGACCGACGAATTGATGACCATCAGCAGCTCACTGAACGCATTGAAGCGTAGCAGAGCGTGGGACAGCAGTTCGTAGCGGAAGTGACGTTCGATGAGCGTCACGATCTTCAGAATCAGTTCCGGTGTCTCGCAGATGATGAAGACGATGACGACGACGATGAGAACGAACGTGGCGTTGCTGTCACTGCACGTGTCTCCTCCTCCTCCTCCTCCGCCGCCACTTCCGCCCGCAGCGCCACCTGCCGTCGACTTGTTGGCGGTTCCGGTCACGTGATGGTCGCGGCTGAATCTGCGGGAGAGCTTGATGGCGCGCACGAGCCGGAGGTTCATGAAGGCGAGGATGGCCAATGGACCGACGTACAACAGGTAGATGTACATGGCGTACAGGTATATATCGAAGTAGAGAGTGTTGTGGAACGTCGGCGTGTAGACCATGCGTGTCGACACGGTCGATGTGCAGATGTCTACCCACTTCATGACGCAGCTGTCGAGGAACCGAGGGACATTGTAGAGGGCTCCTGCGATGAACGTCACCACGGCCAATGTCCGTCTTCTGCGACCCGTGAACAGGCTACGATGGCCCGATCGGAGTGGACGGCAGACGCAAGTGAAGCGGTCAACCGTGACGAGAACCAGCATCCAGATCGTCACGGTCTGGAAGGTCTTGAGGAGTGGAAAGACGACGGGCTGTAGCCGGTCGTAGTTCTCCTTATCGCGTACGATGTACTTGAGGGGGTAGCGCATGAGGGCGACGACCAGGTAACCGGCGTCGGCGACCGCCAGGCCCTGCAGCAGGAAGAGCGCCTCCCGCCGCTCCTTGTCTCGATGGAGGACGATGACGGACAGAATGTTCCCGACGATTCCGACGACGCACAACAGACTGATGACGTAGAAGTCGACGAAAACCTCGAGGCTGATGTCATAGATGACGCTCAACGTCACTTCCTGTCGGGCCGGCGTCGTCCGGTTTCCAAGGTGACAGGTGCTGTGGTTGATTATCCAAGTGCCACATTCTTCGAAGGCCATCGTCAACGCAGACTCCCTGACCTTGACCTCAGTCCGTCTTCACGCACAGCGACTGTTCCTACACCCTCGACGCGACGAATACCATTCGGAGACCACTCCTCAAGGATGACATACTGGACACAAATAACAAGACGACGGATAAACGTCTATTTTTGTCGGCGAGAAGCTATTTCCTGTCTCTGTAATCCTCTCGACCGCGGCGGATGACAAAGCTTCCTGTGTATCTTCTTATCCTCCTCCTCCTCCTCCTCCTCGTCCTCTTCGTCTTCGTCCTCCTCCCTCTCCTTGGAGACTGTGATCTGCAAAAGACAGCGTCTCCATCTTATAAACGACTGAGATGAAAACGAAATCACATCTTCTCCCATCGACCGAAGACGACTTCAAGGCAGCAAAAGCCACCGCTCGACTCCTAATCGCCAACGGAATCTCCAGCCCTTCCCCTCTTCCCTACGCCTCTCCGTGGTTTATTCAGACAGGCAAAGAGACAGGCAGACAGACAGACAGACAGACAGACAGACAGACAAGCAAACAGACAACAGGCAGGCAGACAGACATACAGGTATACGGAGACAGGCATGCAGGCAGACAGACAGACAGACAACAGGTAGGCGCAGGCAGGCAGGCAGACAGACGGACAGACACACATACATCAAATCAGAAATCTGGACACATTCAAACAAACAAATACGGGCTTTATACAATCAGACATAAATGCACGCGTACAGACACACGACGATTTATGCAGAAGCAGACACGCATTCAAATGACCAGACAAGGGGAAGACAAGCACATACAAGCACGCATACATAGCACACAGACTGATCACAATCGACCACAGAGGATCAGGTCTGGCGCCTGTAGTGTCATTGTTGTCCTGCGTAGAGACATCCTCACTCGTGGTCCAAATATTACATCGGACTGGCACAACACAGCCATAGATAACTGTCAGGAAGTAATGTGCCTCAGTGGTGCACTCTATTGAGATTCTCAATACAGATATCCGCAGTTACTCATCCGCCAGCATTAAAGTATAGCACGAAATCAGTTTTGCAGCCTATGTACTATATATGCAGTTAACATAATCGCCTAGAAAGTCATTTCACTCGACTGAAGCATCGACTCAAAACGAGAACGAACTGCAGAGACAGAATATGAAAAAATCGTAGAAAGAGAAAGAAAGGAAGAGATTGAGGAGAAGTTTTCGAAAATTTTCTTTCAGTTTTTCTGACAGAGGAAAGAGAGGCGGCAAAATGAAAATGAAATAGAGAGAGACAGGCAGAAAGAAAGAAAAACGAAAGAACGAAAGAAAGTAAGAACGAACGAAAGAAAGAAAGAAAGAAAGAACGAACGAACGAAAGAATGAAAGAAAGAAAGAACGAAAGATAGAAAATACACACAAGGTCCCTTCGAGGCATAAAAAGATTGCGTAATGTCTGTCTCAAACAAAATCTGTCATCAGGCCAAAAAGTGAATTCCTAAGCCAAGAACTCTCCAATTGCTCTGATTTATAATAGAGGTAAGGCGCTGCGCTTAATAGGAGAACACTACGCAGCTCAACAGGGTAGGAACCCACGACGTCCCACGCGTAACATTGAAGGGTACTTTTCAGCATTCTTTGGTTGATGCTGCCCGTGCATAGTTGTAATGTAGCTGGGTCGCTTGATTCACCACATAGATTACCTCACCTAGTTGGAAGGTGATCGGCTGTCCTCGGTAGGATGGCCTGCCGACCGCTTTGGTAGGGACCCGCCCGCCATACCCGATTGAGGCAGTTAATCGAAGACTCGAATCGGTAGATGCAGAGATGTTTGATCCACCACATACGATCACCTCATCCATCTCTACTCTTTGTATATCACGTGCTGGGTAGTTGCTGTTCAACTAGGTTGTGTTATAACAAAGAGGATTAGCGTCGCCCTCCTCTTTTATCCAGGCCTGGGACTTGCATCACACCAAAACGGCAGTGACGGTTTATACCACGTGCTCCAAATCATTGCTTTTTATAATGCTTTAATACATACATACATACATACATACATACATACATACATACATACATACATACATACATACATACATACATACATACATACATACATACATACATACATACATACATACATACATACATACATACATACATACATACAAACATACATACATGCATACATACTTACATACATGCATGCATAGTTAGATACGTAGGCCTACATATATAGTAGATGTGCGTGTGTGTGTGTGTGTGTGTGTGTGTGTGTGTGTGTGTGTGTGTGTGTGTGTGTGTGTGTGTGTGTGCGTGCGCGTGTGCGTACACAGATATAGACCACTGCCCCCGCCTCCGTCCACCTGTTTTCTGTTCTTTATTGCAATCGAGGGGTCTACGCAGTGGATTAGTGGCGACATCTGTAATTACGATGCCAATCTCCATTTATGAAACTCAGATTAAAGCAACTGGACCACTGCCGCCGCCGCCGCACGTCCGACCCACCTACGTACTACGACCCTCACCCACCCACCACCCGTCAACTGCAATCGGAGGCAGAGGCATTGCATCTGGGGACAAGGGAGAAGAGGGTGGCACTGCCTACAATCCAAGGCTAGACCTCGGTTCAACAAATGGCGCCTGACTGCTGATGTTAGATTCACTTCTGAAGGTATACGATAAACGTGGAATTCAGAAGATTTTGTTGCTTTAGCACACATAAGCAGTTCATTCATTCATTCATTCTGGATATTTATATAGCGCCTCTTCAAGAGACCTACTCAGTTGGACATCGCGCAATGTGATAACGGCGCAATAGAAGTCATAAGATGAGACCAATTGTGGCCTCTGCGAAACATATTTTCAGTTTATCTAAATATTTCAAATATATTTTCAGTCACATCTTTTAAGAATTTTAGGTAGCCATGTTTTCGACGCTTTGGGAAAGACCTATTCAGATACGTGCGTACACAAGTCATACACGAGCAAAATCTGTTGAACAGCGCATCGAGAGGTACAGGAAGCCAAACAACACACACACACACACACACACACACACACACACACACACACACACACACACACACACACACACACACACACACACACACACACACACACACACACACACACACACACACACACACACACACACACACACACACACACACACACACACACACACACACACACACACACACACACACACACACACACACACACACACACACACACACACACACACACACACACACACACACACACGCACGCACACACACACACACACACACACACACACACATGTACACATACACGCATACACATAAACACATACACGCATACACACACACATACACACGCACATACATACACACATACACACACATACGTACACACATACACAAACCTACGCACACCTGCACACGCATGCACACACATACATACAAACATACACACACATACACACACCTACACACATATACACACATACACACACCTACACACATACACAGATACACACATATACACACATACACACACATACACACACATACACACACATACTGCAACTTCAGGAACATCGCCTGAACCAGACTAACCTTCATTAAGTCATTTTGCTTCGTGCATTTCACTTATTCGCACTTTATCTGTGGCACTTTAGAAGTCATTAGACTAAATTTAGGCTTGCTATAATTGGGCATAAGATTAAAATAAGTCTTTCTGCATGCAACGGGGACAGGATTAGATACATAGTCTTGTTTTGAATATCCAACATCCTCCCTTCTCCCGGACAGTCTGCCAACCGATTCACCGATCTTTTCAAACCGTCGGGACTTGGAGCGCAATCGATTTATGCCTTTGTAAATTTAATAACAAAGCCAGGGAATTTCTTAGATTATATTAGATTAGGTTTAGCTCGTTCCTAACGACCTGCGCCTTTAAATTGCCAAACCAGATCAACCCCAATTTATGAACTTCTCCTGCGAAGGATCCATCGTCCTCGGGCGTAGCTGAACAGACAATCCAAATAGCATCACCGACTGACTATATAATTACAGTCGCTGTCGTTTCTTTTGCGATATATACACATATGCATATATATGATATATATGTGTGTTTGTGTGTTTGTGTGTGTGTGTGTGTGTGTGTGTGTTTGTGTTTGTGTGCTTGTATGTATTTATACGTAATTACTGCACGCCTACGGGCAATGATATGCATAATTATATTGCCAGCAGAAACATAGCGAGCACATAATAACAATTCATTTACGTATATGTTGGCCTATATATAATTCTCAAATCCAGACTAAAATTGGCTGATATTAAAGAAGAGAAAATAGCGGACAAGTGAGTGAGTAGTCAGTCAGTCAGTCAGCAATTTCATGTTTTTTTTCCTTCAGCCCTCCTGCCTTCTTCTATCTTCTCCCTCTCTCCCTCCCACTACTCTCCCCTCCACTACTCTGCATCCTTATGTTTCTGCCTCCCTCTCTTCGTCTGTGTCTCTCTGTTTCTGTGTCTCTCTGTTCGTCTGTCTCTCTCTCTTCGTCTGTGTCTCTTTCTTCGTCTGTGTAACTATATCTCTTCGGTTCTTTCACCACTTTTTTGTCACCATCGCTTTGTATCACTTTCTTCTCATATCGTGCTAAACAATGAATATTATTATGAATTGTG
Source organism: Allolobophora icterica (assembly GCA_963556255.1). Lineage (NCBI taxonomy): Eukaryota > Metazoa > Annelida > Clitellata > Crassiclitellata > Lumbricidae > Allolobophora > Allolobophora icterica. The sequence goes on along the minus strand of OY744603.1, from coordinate 34,120,428 downwards.
AATGATCGAGTGACTGGCAATGGAAGAAGATTCGCGGCACCCATACCAAACAAATACGCCCACGAACACGGACAGAAATAGATTGATTCATGAATATTCAGTGTTGCATACATCCACAAATAGACTCAGATATTAAAAACATACACGCATAAAGACATTCACAAATAAACAGAACAACACAGAGATTCACAAAGATACACTGGAAAACAAAGAGATTCAGAGGCATACACGAATAAGCGCAGTCACAAAACATACGCAGAAAAACAAAGACATTTACAAGTATAACTGGAAAAACACATTCATGGACGTGAAAGCTATTTATTTCTACGCTTTTCAATTTAGATGTGCCGCTGGTGCTTTTCATCAGCGAAAACCTTGATCTGCAGTCAAAATATTTATATGCTAGGCCTACAGCAAAACATTTGTCACTGTACATGTAGGCCCGACTTCATACAACAGGCCTCGATGCTTATTAGCAGTGCTTTTTTTCTTGACGACGGCGCTCAGAGCATTTTAGCCAACGATATAAAAATATAGGCCCATAATGATACACTGTCGTCACGTCATAATTTATGACGGGTTAATACACTAGTAATAAATAATCTTATCTATAGCGAACTCAACCTCCTTATGACGTCATAATACAAGATTTTATGAGTTTGAGAAGCAGAGATAAAATTATCAAACAAATTAGGCTTTTCTCGTACGAATAATAATGTCATGTCATGTCGCCGTCGTCGCTTTGCGATGGTAGGCTACATGAATGGGTCAACATTGTCCAGAATTTCCTATCTCGTACTGCAGCCATTAGTCTGGTTCCAGATAGTCCAATCCATTTTATAATGTTGTCAATCCAGGATGTTCTTGGTCTGCCGCGGTTGCGAATCCCTTCTACAAGGCCTGTCATCAGGCTGCCTTCGATGTTGTCCTTCGGCTGCCGCATGATGTGTCCGAAGTATCTTAGCTTGCGGGTTCGGACGTGGTTCAGCAGTTCGCTTTTGGTCCTCGCCAGCTTGTAACTTTGTTCGGTGGTCATCCTTTTTGTCCATGGAATTCTTAGCAGCTTTCTGATGCACTTGTTCTCGAATGCTTGGATGCGTTTCTCTTCTTCTTTTTTAACGTCCAAGCCTAACATCCGTATGTTGCTGTTGGCCATGCCAATGCTTTCATCATCGGTAATTTGGTGTCATTATGAATTAACTTGTTCTTCCAAATTTTCGTTAGTTTAACCATGACTGCCATTCCCATGGCCAGTCTTGATTTAACATCGTCCTTGCAGTTCGCCTCTGCAGTTTCTTTGCTCCCCAAGTACACAAATGATTTTACTTGCTCCAGTCCTCCGGGATCCACTTTTATCTCGAGTGTTTCTTCTATGCTCGAATAATAATATTATTAATAATAATAATAATAATAATAATAATAATAATAATAATAATAATAATAATAATAATAATAATAATAATAGTAATAATAATAATAATAATAATAATAATAATAATAATAATAAAAATCTGACATTAAATTTTACAGCGCGCCTAAACAAGATAACAAATTGTAAGAAAGCGCGTAACAGCACAGAAAGTCTAATTATAGTACATTTTAAAAGATAAGTTTTAAGGTTAGTTTTGAAAGTCAATGGTGTTGACGATTTGCGAATGTAGTCTGGCATATTTCAACAGAGTCAACAGGATCCAGATCCAGATCAAAAACCAACAGAAACATCGTTAGGCCCAGTGCTTTTTTTCAGCCGGAACGCGTCGGAAAGGCGTTCCGGCACCTTTTTTCAGGTACTAAATAATAATCTTTTATTTTAATAATTTAATTTAATTTCAGTGTTTTGAATTGTTTTCAGTGTTTATTGAGACCCCTCCCAACCACCAATCCCGTTTTTCTCGGTATTACAGCCCGCCCGTAATTATTCCGTTCCGGAACCTATTGTTCCGTTCCGGAACCTTTTTTCCAGAAAAAAGCACTGCTTATTAGTAAACAAATTTGTCACTCTACCTCATACAACATGTCTCGATGCTTATAATCTAATCCATACATAAATATATTAAATATAAAACGAATTAGAGCTTAGAATAGCGTTTCGTAGTCGCTGCCAGTCCTTGGAACAGCGGCGTCCAGTGATCACGACAGTTTTGCGCCTTGGCTCGACCAAAGGCCTGGTAGACCTGGAGAGCTCATGATGCACTGGCGTTCCCCGGAGTTGAGGAAAAGGGAGTAAAAGGCAATGGATGGAGGAAATTTGTGAATAGTCATCGAAACTTGAGAGGGTCAGAAACTGCCTTTATACATGTATATCTCTAAAATCTCATAGGATCTTTTAGTCGTCAAGATTTTCGGAGGGGGATTGATGACTGGTAACACTCTTGCTCGAAGAACATAAGATCTTGAAAGACGTGGTTCGATACCCGTAAGCTTCCTATAGGTCGACTCAGCCTTCCACTCCCTAGGGAGCAGCTGTAAAATGAGCGGGCGCCTATCAGGCTGCCAAGACAAGCGTTCTATCAGATCTTGATAATTGTGCTGTCATATATGTTTCAATATTATTTACTGCGGCTTGTCGGTAAGCTTTTCAATAAACACGAATATTATTATTATTATTATTATTATTATTATTATTATTATTATTATTATTATTATCATCATCATCATCATCATCATCATCATCATCATCATCATCATCATCATCATCATCATCATCATCATCATCATCATCATCATCATCATCATCATCATCATCATCATCATCATTAAAGATTTTCGGAGCCAGTTTTACGATTCAATCAACGAGTTTCTCGCACTTGTTTCGCTTTATCAGTATTTCTATATGGTGATTGGACGTCGATGCTCGAGCGAAGGATTTAGGTCAACGATAGGCTTATTACCCACAAACTCAATGCAACTGACAAATTAAAGATAAGGAGTTTATTCGTGGGGATGACCACATGCAGCATGATACGCCCGGCTAATATTGGATACGTTGAATAATAATAATAATAATAATATTTATTCTTTAATTAAGCGCCTGCAAACGCACTGCGCTGCACATGTACATGTTATGCGATAAATCTTAACTAGTTAGCTACTAACAGAACAGACAGCCTGCAATACACGGCGCAAATTGCAGCCTACAAAGCATGTCCGCCTATGGGACTCGATCCTTGTACCTCTCGCACTCTACGCCAGATGTTTCCCAATGCGCTCTCTTAAGTTCAAAGTCTGATATTCCTAAAATACGAAATCTTCGTATATAACACTGGTCAACAATGATTTTATTGCCGATTATATTAGAGCGATTTTAGGGTAAACCTGTGGTGCTGATTCCGAATATGGAGTCGGTTTTGCTAGATTGGCTCTAGTTTTTTTAGTTATTCGACTAATTATGAGAATTTAATGGTTAAACAGAGCACAGTAACAAATCGCATTGAAATTGTCTCAAATTTTGTACCAAAGTGCACACATAAAATACATAATGCATTGTCTTTGGTCTGATAACATTTGAACATGGTAAGCTGATTGATAAAAATCACAATATTTTTAGACTTTTCTAAGGCTTTTGACACTGTCAGACACTCTTTCCTGGCCGACCAACTGGCCATTGCACTAAGTTCCATGGTATCACATCGTCCCTGGCCTGAATTAATGCAAGTATCATACAGGGCTTCGGCATGGGTCCCACCAATTTTGTTGTAGCCATGTCTGGTTTAAAACCTCTCTACCACTTTAATCGCATCTTCAAATAAGCAGATGACTGCTATCTTCTCATACTGGCTTCTAATATCTCCACCACTGTTGCAGAACTTGATCACATAAATGCCTGGGCCCAGAGATGCAATCTTCATCTTAACCATTCTAAATCCAGCGACATTATCTTCACCAAGTCCAAGACAATCCTTAAATCCTATCCACCACCTATATATGCGGAATCTCAAGGGTCTCTTCATTAAAAATATTAGGAATTGAAATAACCGATAAGTTTGAATTCTCTCCTTATATCCAAAACTGAGCATAAGGGCTAAACAATCCCTTTACGCTCATCGTATCTTGATTTCTCATGGGCTCTCGGGCCCCAGGCTTCATGACGTGATACTGGCTACCACTGTGTGCTATGCTGTTCCCAGGTATGGTTGCTTTGCCAACAAGCAGGAACTTGATCATTTGGGCGAAATTATTCGTAAGTTGGTTCGTTTTGGCTCCCTCCCTCCTTCTATTCCTACTTTTGAGGAACTCTTCAAAAAAGTTGATCGTGGACTCTGTAATATCATTCTCAAAAACCCTAGTCACCTCCTCCATGACCTTCTACCTCCCGGTCTAAAGACTGGGTATGATTTGCGCCCTCGTTTCCATAATCTGATTCTCCCTAGATTTGACTCCCTTACCCAACGAGGTTTCCTGCGTAGGATGCTGTACAGTTAGGCTCTGTTTCTATTATTTCATTTATCATCTAACGTCATTATTACTGTTATATTTTTTCTTTCCCCTTTGTGTATGTAAAGCGCTGTGCGTTTGCTAGCGTTTATTAAAGAATATACTTAATTAATTAATTAATTAATTAATTAATGCATAGTTAAACGCCATTTGTACGATTTTCTTTTGTGTCGGTTATCAGGACAATCACGTTGGAGGCTCCAACAATAGTCTGCCGTCATGTGTCTGTCCCATTTGCCTTGATACCTTTCTTCCATGACCTTTATATCTTGGTGAAACCTCTCACCTTGTTCCTCACTGACATGTCCAAGATTATATGGAAATCTATTTAAGTGGCTATGAAGAAAGTGTACCTTTATGCTCATATTAGTACCCAAATTTCTTAAGTTTGTGAGCATGTTTCGCACCAGTTCTTCGTAACTGTCTGCTTAGTTGTTGCCTAAAAAGTTCTGCACAACTAAGACAAAACTGCAACACGCAGAAGCTTCAGGACCATTCATACGTTTTGTGAAATCAGAATCCATGATAAGTTTACGATTCCAACTTATATAGCATTCGTAGTGTCCGGAGTAGGGGTAGGTAACAGTGTCTGGACATGGTCCGGACAGGGTGTCCGGACAGTTCACAGAGTACAGAGGGACAGCAACTAACGTCAAGACATAATCCGAGCCAAACAAGTAAATACATGCACACATACAGGCAGACATATACACACATATAAAGAGACATACGCACACAAACAAAGACACATACGCACATATACAGAGACACATACGAACACACACCAAGAAGCATACAAACACACATACAAGGAGACAAACACACGGACGCGATGCTGGCCGGCAAATTCGCTACAAAACACAAAAATAAAATATTTAGTTGTTTATTTCGAGGTGTCCATTATCTCATGAACTAGAGCCAATTCGAAAAAACCACTTCCATTTTTGAATTCAGCGACCCCAAAATACCAAAGAATTGTTCAAATATCCTTGGCAACGAGAAAAAATTTTTTATTTGTTGACCAGTGTAATTATTATGCACCACCTTTTTAAGTTCTGTCAAAGGCGCTGAAACAGCGCTGTCTGGCGGTCAATATAGACTTGATTAAACAGTTTGATGTTCTGTTTCTGAGCGACAGATTTTATTTTCAGTGGCAAATTGTTCCCGCGAAGGAGAAAACATTAGCTGATCTAGCAAGCTACAAAAAGAGTGACAAGCTATCAATCAATCAATCAGGTTTTTTTTTTTATTAAAACACAACACAACACAATAGGAAAATAACATACGTACGGAAAGAAATATAATACATGGAGTGTTTTAATGGGATGCCCCTAAGGGAGGGTCCCGCTAATTGGGGCACCCCAAGACAATGCCGTATAGTACACTTTGAAGAATTTGTGACGATTTTGGCCACCAGGAATTTTAAAAAGAAACTGCAGTTATTTCTTGAACAGCTAATAGAAAGCACATTAGAAAGTTACCCGACCTTGCAGTCCAGTATGATGGAGAAAGAATTTGACTTATATCAACGTTCACGATTAAAGTCGATAATCTTCTGGGTGTCTTTCAGTTCAAATTTGTGAGTTCGCAACAGAAGTAGTCTAGATAGGCCCTAATGTGGAACTCTTCGCAAATCCAATTGTCCTTCCAGGTGATAAGATCTGCCAGCTCGATCAACAAAATCTTTAGCAAGAAGCAGAGGTGCAAAAACAAGTTTTTCAAGATGATGTTGTTTCCTTTTTGTTTGGTTTTATGGTTTTTTGCTGTTTTTTTTGTTTTTGTTTTGTTTTGGATTTCGGATCATAAAATATAGCATGAATAAGAGCTCCAACTCAGTTTAATTCAGTTGCGGTTTCAGACATAAAAAATCATGAAATCAATGTTATTAAAGTAACTTCACACTAGAATAAGAAATTTATTTTTAAAAACCAAATTTTGTGGTTTTTGGTTTTTCTTTAAAAACCAAACAAAAACACAACTTTTTTCACCTCTGGCAAGAAGTGATAGACTTGAAGTGCAATTCTGTTTTAAGATGCAAGTTTTCGTAGAACTTCCAGTCACCCTTGACCTACTGCTGAGCGCATGACTTTATGTTGGCAACTAGACCTATTGCCAGCCAGTGGTTAACGTGGTCACCCAGAAGATGGAGGATCTCCAAATTTTTGTAAAGCACAAACTTAAGTCTTTTCTGGATAATCTTTAACTGAAACTCCCTTTTCGCTGTTCTGATACAACTAAAAATGCATGAAATGTGATGTGTCGAGTCTCCATTTTTAGGTAATGGATTCCACTTTTAGGTGGCGGATCTCATATATTCAAGTGGGGATCTCAAATCAAAGGTGCCGGATCTCAGATTCGGTGGGATCCGGCTGAGCTTAACGACTGCTGCCAGCTAAACAGTTTACATAATTGCGTTCATTTACCCAACGATTTTTATGCCGTCTCCATGTGCAGGTGTGAATTTCCTGCTATGAAACTTATAAAATAATTAAGCAGCGATCCAGGTTCACTGATAAAAATTTAGCTGTGCTTTATGACTTTAGCCACGAAATCTCTTCAGCCAGACATTAACAGCCTGGCTTATAAAATATATATCAACAATTACTAGGCGTACCACCTATTGAATTATGAACGAGGTTGGAAGCTTTCGAGATGTGGATTTGGCGCAGAATGGAGAGGGTCAGCTGGGTGGAGCGCAGGACAAACGAAGAAATCCTAAAGATGGTGGAAGAACAAAGATCCCTGATAGGTACTATACGCGGACGACAGAGGAAATGGATCGGGCACATACTAAGGAGCGACAACCTACTAAAAGACATAATTGAGGGAAGAATGGAGAAGAAGGCGCGAGGAAGACAGAGAACAATGCTACTGGACTGGATGATGACAGAAGAGGGATACAGTGGACTGAAAAGGGAGGCACAGAATCGAGAAAGATGGCGTCATTGGTCATACGAACCTGCCCAAGGGCAGAGAACATAAAGAAGAAAGAAGTACACATTGTACAGTAGTGTTTTCTAATTCGCATGAATTTTTCCATTAAATTGAATGTTTCAGTAGCAATAGGCCCCCTACGATTTTGTTTGATATTTGAAGAGTTTTAAATTTAATTTTGTCTAGGCCTGTATGTTCTACAGAAAGCATTGTGCTAAAGATGTGTGACCCGCCGGGAGTTATACAATAGGGGCCTAGCTTGTTTTGAGCCTAGTGCAAAATGTTTGGGAACCAAAGATCTAATTTCTCATCTATTAGGCCTAATATTATACACCAAGAGGTGTTAAGATTTTATCATCCACCGAACCACGTAGGCTACCCTGCCAGCATGCATGCCGATATAGAGCCACCTGAAAATTAGATGGCTCATGGGCTTGGGCTGCCCATATCGAACCCATCTAGGTTTGAGGTCAAAAGCCCATTCACAAACTTAGATGCGGACGTTCAGAATCAGATAACCGTCGCACTCCTCTGTTCACAATCTGAGTGACCGCTAGTTCGTCCCCTTTGCAGACATCGCTTTTGGGTGACCCCATGTAACTCCACGCCTAATGTTGTCCATGCCATTCTAGTTACAGAAGGCTCGTCAAGATATCATAATTAAACATTAACACGGCCATATCAACGTGAAGGGTGGCAGACAGGAGGAATATCTGGTATAATTTAATATTACGTTTTTTCATTTGTGCAAGCTCTCACAAACGCACCTTCTTACATTAACTTGTCACAATGGGGAAGGGCGCCACAACATACGAGAAGAATTAAACAGGGTCAATTTACTTTCTTATAAAGAACGCGAGAAATGAAATTGCGATGATCTTTGAGAGGAAATGAAAAATTGTGTCCTGGAGCGCACGGTGTAACTGCTATGCCGAAGAGAAGCAGTTTACGTAGAACATTGTTTTTGTCCGAGCAGATGGCGGCGAACAGTCGGTCGTCGTCTGCTTCAGCGAGCTGGTCTGCACTGGAAGGGGAGGATGAGAGGAATCCACCATGTTTAATCCTACGAACCAAGCTCTCGATCCTGTCCCTATCGCCAGAATTCGCATAAGGGGCATTCCATATATTACGTACGCAAAAATCCGGGAAAATTGGACCCCTCCCTGTACGCACACGTACTTTTTCCACACACCCCCCACTGCGTACGTACGGTTGACGCACCCCCCCCCCAAGACCAGCTGCAGAATGAGTCAGTACCACAGGTCCAGGCAGCGACTGTTTGCACTTTAGGCCAGATTGAAGGATGAGTAATCCATGGACTCACTCTTGAGTTGTGTGATAGTTTAATAATAGCGTTCAGAGGTAATGTGACATACAAGTGACACCTCTCCCACAGTCCTACTTCCTCTGGTAGTACCGGATAGCTGGAAAGACTGAACTCTAGCTCACTTGAAGGCCAATAAATTTGAAGCCCCTGTTTCCTTTGCGTACGTACATTATCAGTAGAACCCCACCGGGCCCACCCCCATTCGCAAGCATACGCAAGCACATGCACTTCGGTTATCCCCCTCCCCTTCATGCGTACATAATATATGGATGGTCCCCAAGTCCACCACGCCAGGGAGGCACACATTAGATGTGCCAATATGGTAGCTTTAGTTTCATCATAATGAGTTCGTGGAAGGCCCTTAGGACTCTTAGTGCATAAAGGGACGAAGGATTTCATCAAGGTGAGAGTCCATCCAAGATCCGACCTTAAAGTCACCCCCCCCCCAAGGACCCGCAGAGTAAACACTCTCCGCTCCCATTATTAGCACGGGTTTACTAGGTCCCTTGAGAGTACATCCCTTAACCAGCATCTCCCGCGTGTTTGATGCATTAAGATGGAGGTTGTTGTCCTTAACCCATTTCTTAATATGCATAAACTCTGCATCAACCGTGAGAAGTTGGGAGGAACCCACAACCAAATGTACACCTTAAACCTAGACATTGATGAAATATGACTAGATGAGAATCAAACATGTTTATAACATTAAAACTGGTGTAAAGTCAACAGACGGAACTACAGACTTGCAAACTAATCTGCTTGCTTTGTTCTAGGAAAATAACTAAAATTAACTAAACCTGTACATCTAAAGTATTTGAAGAAAAAATGTATGTGGAGCATCACTGTAGTGATGATAACATAATGATAATGCTTCATAAAATCCTTCTCAATTTAAAACATTTTGTCACACATTCCACATCCATATGGTAAAACAAAATTAAATCAGTAATAATATCAGACAATACTCTATAACAGATAAAAAAAAACTTTTTCCACTAGACTACGATTCGTCCTCTGCACAGGAATATCTTGCAAGATTTCTGTAGTTGACAACTGTTTTTCAACAACACAGGTCTCATAGTCACTATTATGTGCTGAATCTCTAACATAAAGAGCACGCATGGCATATTTGTGCCATGTCCGGCACAATGAATTCATAGAATTCACTCTCACATAATGTTTACAAGTATGGGATCTTGCATGGTAGCTGAGAAACTCACTCCGTGCAATACCACACCACATAATTTACACTTCTGTAGCTTTTACCAAGAGTGAGTTCTTGGCTGCATTTTCACAGCGTCACTCCGTGTAAATGCTTTGTTACATAAAGAGTACCGTATTTGTATGTTTTCTCCGTTGTAGGTTCATGCATGGAGTTTCTGAGGACATGTCTGTGTAAGTGATTTTGACATACAATGCATGTGTGAATTTTTTCTGCAGTGTAGTTTCTCATATGGCACTTGAGTGCACCACTGTGTGCAAATCATTCATAAGCAGCACTTGTATGGCTTTCTCTGGTGTGTGTTCTTACATGGTGATCTACGACATTCTTCTATGCATGATACGCTTTGTACCATAATTTGCAAATGTACGGTTTCCCAGTATGGGTTCTTTTAAGGCATTCCAGATGAGTTTTCTCTTAAATTGTTTTGTCACATAAATTATATTTTTATGGTTTTTCTCCAATGTAATTTCTTTTATGGCATTACAGATGAGTTTTCTCTGCAAATACTTTGTGAACTAAATTATATTTTTATGGTTTTTCTCCAATGTAATTTCTTTTATGGCATTACAGATGAGTTTTCTCTACAAATACTTTGTGAAGTAAATTAAATTTTTATAGTTTTTCTCTAGTGCGGGTTCTTTTATGGCATTCCAGATAAGTCTTCTGTGCAAAGGCTTTGAGTCATAAATTGCACATGTATGGTTTTCCATAGCATGGTTTTTATGGCATTCCAGATGTCTTACGTGCAAATGCTTTGTGACATTAATTACACATAAATGCTTTTTCTCTATTGTGGGTTCTTTTATGGCGTTCCAGATTAACCTTCTGTGTAAATGTTTTCTGACATACCTTGCAAATGTATGGTTTTTCTCCAGTGTGGATTTTTGTATGCCGGGTTAGAGCACTCTCCCATGCAAATGTTTTATGACATAAGTTGCACACATATGACTTTTCTCCAGTGTGGGTTCTTTTATGGCATTCCAGAGTAGTATTCCATGCAAAAGCTTTGTGACATAGATTGCACATGTACGGTTTTTCTCCAGTGTGGGTTCTTTTATGGGATTCCAGAGAAGTCTTGTGGGCAAATGCTTTGTGACATGAATTGCATATAAATGGTTTCTCTCCACTGTGGGTTCTTTTGTGGCATTCCAGAGTAGCCTTCTCTGCAAAGGTTTTTTGACATAAATTGCAAATATATGGTTTCTCTCCAGTGTGGGTTTTTGCATGGTGGTCAAGAGAACTCTTCCATGCAAATGTTTTGTGACATAAAACGCACATGTATGGCTTGTCTCCCGTGTGGATTTGTGTATGCTGGTTTAGAGAACTCTTCCATGCAAATGTTTTGTGACATAAATTGCACATGTATGGTTTGTCTCCAGTGTGGATTTTTGTATGCCGGGTTAGAGCACTCTTCCATGCAAATGTTTTATGACATAACTTGCACACATATGACTTTTCTCCAGTGTGGGTTCTTTTATGGTATTCCAGAGTAGTTTTCTCTGCAAATGCTTTGTGACAAAAATTGCACCCGTATGGTTTTTTTCCAGTGTGGGTTCTTTTATGGTATTCCAGAGAAGTCGTCTGTGCAAATTCTTTGTGACATAAATTACACTTGTATGGTTTGTCTCCAGTATGGGTTCTTTTATGATATTTGAGATGAGTTTTATGTGCAAATGCTCTATCACATAAATGGCACATGTAGGGTAAATCTCCAGTGTGTGTTCTTTTGTGGCATACTAGATCAGTCTTCTGTGCAAATGCTTTGTGACATAAATTGCACATAAATGGTTTTTCTCCAGTGTGGGTTCTTCTATGGCGTTCCAAAGTAGACTTCTGCGCAAATGCTTTGTGACATAAATTGCAGAAATATGGTTTTTCTCCAGTGTGGGTTCTTTTATGGATTTTCAGTCTGGATTTCCATGTAAACGTTTTGTTACAAAAATCACAAATGCATGTGTTTGGTTTGTTGTAGCTACTTGCTGGCATCTTGAGTTCTTGAACACAGCCCAAATATTGCACTTATTTATAGGTTGAATTTACTACTGCTTTTGAAGGAAGATGGGATGCAATTGGAAACTGAAGACAAAGAATAATGAAACCCTAATTGAAAATTCAAAATTATAACTACACTATAATAATGATAGCCTTTAATGTAGATCTGTTTAGCTCTTTTGATAAAAGACTACCTACCGGTAGTGAAAAAAATGCAGAGATATCACTAGGACAGTGGTTTTCAACCGGGGTTCCGCGGAACCCAAGGGTTCCGCCGGCGTCGGCCAGGGGTTCCGCGGCAGTTCAAAATAAAATGTTAAAACATCAACTGAATGATTCACAAAAGGATTAGCAATGAGCAGAATTCTTCATAGCTTTCAGTCATTCTTGTTTGACACAATTCTACGTTAAAATAATTAACACTATTACGTGAATTTGCATTTTATTTATCGTTATAGACTATCAATCACACATACCCATATATAGGCCTACAATTGGACTCTACCCATAACTAACAATGTGGGAGAGGCATTTGCGTCAAAAGGGGATTCTCTAGGTAGTTTCCAAATGTCATTCAGACAAAGTAAGCTACTAGGACATTTTACCGTTTACTTTGAACCATTTGGACGCTGTGTCCAATTAATTAGATTACAGCACATGATTGCATAGATAACCAGCGTGGTTAAGCTTCGCTGAATTAAAAACAGCATTCGTCAGTATTCGTAATAAGGGCCTGTTAAGTTGAGATTACAAATCGAAGGCAATGGTCGGATAAATAACAGATTTATATAATTATAAACAATTATAGTTATTACGTACATACTGTATGTATTGATTCCTTTGCCTAGATACAGAGCGAAAAATGCTTAAATAAAATCGGGAGGCGAAATTAACGTATTAAAAAGTAGTATAATAATAACAAAAAGAGTAGTTATGAATCTTTTTTTTATAAAACTAAGAACAGGTTAAAGCGTTTCACAAAATTTCGATCCAGAATGCGCAAATACTAATCGTAGGCCTAATCGTAAACTCAAAACTTATAAAGCGCCACTCCCATGCCAAGCGGAGGCCACCAGCTTACTCACGAGCAGTTGCAATATACTCTGCACAAGGCCTGAAATATTCTAAGGCTGGTACTGCTGAAAACAATAACTACTATAGACTTATTCTTACTCTTCCCATCCTACATTCTAGGCATTTTATCACTCTCCAGTATAATTTTACAATTGCTTTAAGAATTGCCAAGATTTTAAATAAAAAGGCTTATTTAAGCTTCTCAGGATTTGTGAATATTTTTTTGTTGGAAAACCATCGTTCAAACTAGGGTTTGGGCCAACCCACTGCCGTGGCCTGACAAATCTGATATATTAATAGTAGTTCGGTCGGATTGTCCTATAGCTCTAGACTGACCCTTTTCAGAAACCACGATTGCTCGCAACTTCGCACATAAGCGTTGTGGGATTAGCGATTCCTCATGGAATGCGGAACACATTGAGCTTTAGCGAGTTCAAAAGCCAAAAAGAAATCACAGGAGGCTAAGCGGAAGACAACATTGACTGCATCGTCGGCGGCGGTCAGAGCTCAATTCCATATGCTACGCACACTGTGAAAGATAGATAGAAATTGAGAGGAACGCGGAAACCATTAGCCAGTGAGCACTCAAGTAAAAATAGCGTGGCGCAGTCGGCATATTAATTCTATCTCGCTACACAACGCACTTATGTCTGGTTCGACAAGGTAGCAGTTAATACACGTAGGTCACGATCTCAAGCACTAGGGGACTTAGAGTAACTTTTCGAATAATTATTATAACCTTTAATGTATCTGTTTAGGCCTAGCTCTTTCGATAAAAGCATACCTATAGTGATGAATTTGCTACAGATTTGTCGCTCGGGCTAGCAATGTCCTTACACCGGTACTTAAAATGGCGTGGGACAAGGTAGACAATTGGTTATGTGCTCGCCTTATCATCATCATCATCATCATCATCATCATCATCATCATCATCATCATCATCATCATCATCATCATCATCATCATCATCATCATCATCATCATCATCATCATCATCATCATCATCATCATCATCATCATCATCATCATCATCATCATCATCATCATCATCATCATCATCATCATCATCATCGTCATCATCATCATATTCGTTTTTATTATTGATCATATAGGCCTACTGGTTGACACACCGCACCCGTGAACAAGAAAATCTACGATTGAACACTAGCCTGGAGAAAAGAATAATAAAATGTGAGAAATAACCTATAGACTGTTGCTGTTAAATTTAGCAACGCGAAGTTACGGGTTCGAGCCTCTCCTGAGACGGTTATTGTGTAGGGACCTTGATCAAGTCCTTCACTCACAATTGCTCAGCGCCATCTGCCTGGTCATTATATAGTGGCGCTTAATAAATGTGTAATAATAACAATTCCATCAGTAGCGACGGTGAAGGATCTCATACGATGTATTCATTGAAAAATGAGCAGCGCCCATGCGGTCGCTACATAAATACGTGCACATAAGTGTAAATAATATTCCTATATGGACCCTTGAAAATTTGGCTGGCTTCGGTTAATTCGAATTTACTATTTCTGACCAGAACGGTTCTTACCTTTGGCAGGTGCTTCTGATGCTCCTCTTTGCTTACAATATACAGCTCCTCCTCTTCCTCTGTTCTGTTCACTTAGCATTCAGTCACTGCATCCTCGGCCGTGCAGGAGAAGGAGGAGGAGGGCAGTGGCGGTGGCGCCCCTAGCGGCGAATGGTCATACATCGGGTTGGACAAAGCGTAGGCAGAGATGCATGACGTAGAGAGAGCATCGGCGAGAGAGGAAGGGAGGAATGAAGAGGATGAATAAACGAGGAGGAATTGGAGGAATGGAATTTTCTCTACAGCAGCAGCAGTCCAACTGCTTCCTCTTCCGCATCCTCTTCTCCTCTTCTTCCTTGTCGTCGCCTTTCGGGCACCTGACGCCAAACTATATCGAACAGAAGCAGTCACTAATTCTATTATACATACATGTATATGTGTCTAATTTATGCTTTTGTCGTTGCTCTCTTTTCCATTTCCTCGATTTGTATCTGTGTCTATCTCTGTTCCTTCTTAGTTTATCCGCCTGTCTGTACGTCTGTCAGTGCTTCTTTGTGTCTCTGTCGACCCGTTTCCGTCCGTTTCCGGTTCAGCTTCCATTAATCGTCGCAATGTGACCGTGGTCTTCGCTCGTCCTAATGGAACATTTGGCGACCGTCTCTGGTTTATGTTCGGCTGTCTCTCTGTCTGTCTGCCTGTATGTCTCTTTGTGTGTGCCTGTCTTTCTTGTCTTTGCGATTGTGTTTCGGTCTTTGTCTCTTTGTTCCTTGGCAACCATACAGATTGTAAACAGTTCTGTTCCAGTCTCTGTCCTTTGCTTTCTATAAACCTGCGGTTATCTCTCTCTCTATCTTTTTCTCTTTCTCTTTCTCTTTCTCTTTCTCTTTCTCTCTCTCTCTCTCTCTCTCTCTCTCTCTCTCTCTCTCTCTCTCTCTCTCTCTCTCTCTCTCTCTCTCTCTCTCTCTCTCTCTCTCTCTCTCTCTCTCTCTCTCTCTCTCTCTCTCTCTCTCTGTCTCTCTCTCTCTCTCTCTCTCTCTGTCTCTCTCTGTCTCTCTCTCTCTGTCTCTCTCTCTCTCTCTCTCTCTCTCTCTCTCTCTCTCTCCTGGTAAGCCTACTTGTCCTTGTTTGTGTATTTCTCTTTTAATCTCGGTCTGCCTGAACCTTCCTTTCTTTCTGCGTTCCGGTTTCTCGAAGAGGCGATAGATTCGATGTCGTTGCAGTGAATCGATTTATTGAGAAGCCGTAAGAATAACCAAATGGCTGTCGAGTGACATTAAGAGATCGCCCGCTGATCGGTCGTCAGATAAACACCAGTGGTCCAGATCCAGTGGGGAAAAGTGGTAGGGGTGGTCGATGGGAAAGGGGTATGAAGTATGGCATGGGGTCTGGATAAGGAATGAAGCACGAAGGGAAGAGGTGGAAGGTATACGGTACATGGGATGGAGGAATGAAGGATTGAGATAAGGATGACACAGGGCAAGTGGTAAGTGCCAGAAGAAATTGCAGAGAATGTGACAAGGGAAGGAAAGGCATGCAAGATTGAGAATGGTAGGAAGGGTAGCAACGTACAGTTACTGTGAATAAAGTGTTGTACAATATTTCTGCTAGAGCATAAGCGCAACAACAGTCATTCCACAACTGGACGATCTTTCCATTTGCCTTGTTTACCTCGGCAATGAACTGTCACCTAACACGAAGGTCGTGTATCAAAGCCTTGATGGCGTGACGAATGTCCACAGCCATGCCATTCGTTACATCGGCGCCAACGGCCAAGCGATCAAACAGCGTAAGAGGGTGGAGGCACTGGATGGCATCGCTTCACAGAGGGTGGAGCGGAAGACATGGAAAGGCCCCTCTTTATAGCGCCTCGATGGTCGATCGATGCATCAACTGGAAAACACAGAAGAAGGGAAGGAGCACGGATATGAGGGAGGCAGAGGATGATGCGGTTGCTGCAGCAGGAGGAGGTGTACATTCAGACGACAAAGTCAAGCGTTGTTGTATATACGGTCACTGAGGTCGGTAAGCGTCGATCGGCTGATCTCCACGCAGCGTCCTTCGTCCATGATAGCCTACTTGTAAGACACGACAGTTTCTGCATTTCGTGGTAGTCATTCTATAGCGCCACACGAAGGCCTACATGGTTACCGGTTACTCAACCTCCTTGCATTGCCAAACAGACTGGTAGTCATTCTATAGCGCCACACGAAGGCCTACATGGTTACCGGTTACTCAACCTCCTTGCATTGCCAAACAGACTGTTAATCGTCTCATTTCCATTGTTTCTGCTCTTCATTCAGATCCTCGTTTATTTCTTCATTAACGTCTGCTTCTCTGCACCGCAATCTTCTGAATACCAAATTCGACTCTTCTTCCCCTCTCCATTTCAAATCTTCTTCCTCTTTCTCTCTGCCATGCGCTTCTTCTCCGCCATTTTACTTCTTTCTCTTTATCTACTCTTCATTCTTTCCCTTCTAATCTTCTACTCCGTTCCAGTCGACTTCCTTTTATTCTACTCTTTGCTAGACCAATTCCAATCATTTTCCTCTCCAGTCAAATACTATGTCCTCTATATAGTCTTTTCATTTGCTCCATATACTCTTCTGTCTTTCCATTGTAATCTTCTTCCTCCCCTTCCATTTGAATTTTCATCCTCCTTATTCCAATATTCTTCCTCTCCATTCCGATCTTCTTTCTCTCCATTTTAATCTTCCTCCTCTTCATTCCAATCTTCGTCCTCTTCATTTGAGACTTCTTTCTCTTTATTCCAATCTTCTTCAACTACATTCCAATTTCTTCCTCCTCTCCAATATTCTTTCTCTCCATTCCAACCTTTTCCTCCATTCCAATCTTCTTCCTCCTCATTCCAATGTTCTTCCTCTCCATTTCAATCTCCATTTCAATCTTCCTCTCCATTCAAATCTTCTTCCTCTCCATTCCAATCTTCTTTCTCTCCATTCTAATTTTCTTTCTCTCCATTCTAATCTTCTTTCTCTCCATTCCAATCTTTTTTCTCTTCTTTTCAATCTTCCTACTTTCCATTCCAATCTTCTTCCTCTCCACTCCAATCTACTTCCCCTTCATTCTAATATTCTTCCTTGGCATTTGAATCTTCTTCCTCTCCATTCTAATCCTTCTCTCCCTTCGAATCTTTCTCCTTTCCATACCAATCGTCTTCTTCTCCATTCCAATCTTCTTCCCTTTCATTTCAATCTCCTTCCTCTTCATTCTAATCTTCTTCCTCTCCATTCTAATCTTGTTACTCTCCCGTCCAATCTTCCTCCTTTCCATTCTAATCTTCTTCCTCTCTATTCCAATCTTCTTCCCCTTCATTCCAGTCTTGTTTCTCTTTCTTCCAATCTTCCTCCTTTCCATTCCAATCTTCTTTCTCTCCATTCCAGTTTCTTTCACTCCACTCCAATCTTCTTTCTCTCTATTCCAATTTTCTTCCTCTCCTTTCCAATCTTCTTCCTTGGCATTTGAATCTCCTTCTCTCTATTCCAATCTTCTTTCTCTTTACTATAATCTTGTTCCAGTCCAATATACTTTTCTTCCCCCACTCCAAATTACTCATTTACCCATTTCCATGCTACTCTGTCGTAATCTCTTTCTAGATTTTTCTGCCCAACTTGACTTTGACTCGCAATCATGTTGTCTATCATTCGTTCATTTCGTCCATTCTTTCGTTCGTTCGATCTTTCACTCATTTCCGCATTCCAACGGTGCCCTTTCTTTCTTCCTCCTTTCATTTCGTAATTTGGCTGCCAAAGTCAGCCACTGATTCGTAATTCCGTCGAAGACTTTGCTGCCACTATAACGCATTGATATTGCTTCTGCAATATCTCTGTCTCTATCTGACTATCTCTGTCTCCGTGCCCCTGTGTGTTTGGATTCGTCTGGGCTGATGACCTGGTCCTGCACTCACGGCTCTGACTCAGCATTTGCAGCAGCCATTAGGTGACGGATGATGACGTGTGGGAAGGTGCAGTGCGCTGACCCTTGTGTCCTAGCTTCCCT
This sequence comes from Allolobophora icterica, assembly GCA_963556255.1. Taxonomy (NCBI): domain Eukaryota; kingdom Metazoa; phylum Annelida; class Clitellata; order Crassiclitellata; family Lumbricidae; genus Allolobophora; species Allolobophora icterica. The sequence continues at coordinate 34,101,894 of OY744603.1, read as the reverse complement.
CCTCCTCTTTCATCCTTCGGAATTGTCGGTCGTTCGCTCTTCAAGCTCTCTGGAATGGCTGCTGTTGACTTTGTGGCTGCGACGGTGCCATATATGTGCAAGCGATGCTCACGCAACTCTATTTGGCCACAACTGCAGCGCATCCAGCAACTGTGTCCAAGAGTAATTGGTCCGTACTAAAGTCCATCTCACGGGGTCCACAACTCTGTTTGCTCTTGGTGCAACCATTTAACGATTTCTGTATGTGTCTCTTGGCGACGACGTGGGTCTGTCGCTCCCTGCGTTTCTTCCAGTTCTCTCCTTCATACCACTTTTTAATTGACCACGTCCTTTCTCTGACCGAACGTACGTGATGAAAGCAGTTGGGGTCGCAGCTGCCTCCTCCAACCAGCGCCGTCTATAGAGCATTAACGCTGACCTCTTGAAGTCGGAAAATAGATGCCCGACGATGGTCGAAATTAAACGGCGCTTAATGAAACTAATTCATCTGAACTTATTTGGAGGGTTTTATTGACGATTGTACCTCTCAAAGGTGCATACCGGTTTGTATGTACGCCTGCATGTATGCATGGATATGCCTTCTTGTATGTATGAATGCATGTATATTTGTTTGTATGTATACGTGCATGAATGTATGTGTAGTATGGACTGACTGAAGGATGGACGGACAGATGGACGGCCTGAAGGATGGACGACGGGCGGGCGGAAGGATGGGTGGACGAATGGAAGGTTGGACGGATTGGTGGAAGGATGGACGACGGGGGGGGCCAAAGGATGGACGGGCGAACGGAAGGATGGACGGACGGAAGGATGGACGGACGGAAGGAAGGATGGACAGACGAAGGAAGGATGGACGAACGAACGGAAGGATTGATGGCCGAACGGAAAGATGAATGGACGAATCGAAGGATGGACGGACGAACGGACGAAAGGATGGACGGACGAAGGGCGTCGAGACGCTTTCTTCGACTTCTCCATTTCCATCGGACGACTACGGCTGATTGCGTTATGCCGATGGATTCATCTCTCGATCATGACTCGAATGGAACAACAACAACCCTCCTCACCTCCCTGTGCCTCTGCACGTATCTGCCTCTGTCTCTGTGTCCTTGTATCTGCAACTAACTGACTGACTGACTCTCTCCCGCTCTCTCTCTCTCTCCCGCTCTCTCTCTCCCGCTCTCTCTCTCTCTCCCGATCTCATCTCTGTCTCTGTCTCTGTCTCTGTCTCTGTCTCTGTCTCTGTTTCTGTCTCTGTCTCTGTCTCTGTCTGTCTGTCTGTCTGTCTGTGTCTGTCTGTCTGTCTGTCTGTCTGTCTGTCTGTCTGTCTGTCTGTCTGTCTGTCTGTCTGTCTCTCTCTCTCTCTCTCTCTCTCTCTCTCTCTCTCTCTCTCTCTCTCTCTCTCTCTCTCTCTCTGTGCCTCAATTTGTCTGTCTGTTAGTATTTCTCTGTTTGCCTAGATCTATGTAAATGTCGTGACCTTTAACGGCTCCTCCGACGTCAACGACCGACAACAAAAGCATCGCACTGACGCCATTCGAGTGCTACATCTCCCACCTACACTATATATAAACTGGGTCTACGAACACCGTATACTCAGCCAGTTACCGCCGTCTATTACCGTTACCACAGTCTATTACCGTTACCACAGTCTGTTACCGTTACCACAGTCTATTACCGTTACCCCGTCTATTACCGTTACCTTCTGCACGGCTGCATAGATTAATCAACCGATTTCTGTTCGCGTGTCTTCGCTAAAGAATCGACGGACTGCGGTAACAAATATAGACATCATTGTAAGATAAAGAACTGTCATACTGTTGTTTATGTTTGGTGGCCGATACATTTTCAGCTTACCAAGACGGAACTTTTTAGATTGATTCGATAGCTGTGTTTCAGCGCTATGTGAGACTGAAAAAGGCGCTGCATAAATCTGTAGTAGTAGTAGTAGTAGTAGTAGTAGTAGTAGTAGTAGTAGTAGTAGTAGTAGTAGTAGTAGTAGTAGTAGTAGTAGTAGTAGTAGTAGTAGTAGTAGTAGTAGTAGTAGTAGTAGTAGTAGTGGCAGTAGTAGTAGTAGCAGTAGTAGTAGTAGCAGTAGTAGTAGTAGTAGTTGTAGTAGTAGTAGTAGTAGTAGTAGTAGTAGTAATCGTGTTTATTGACAAGCCAACCTGAAAAACCGCAGTAAGTAAAATAGAAACCCATGACAGTACAACTATCAAGATCTTATAAAACATTAGTCTTGGCAGCCTGTTAGGTGCCCGCTCATTTTACAGCTGCCCCCTAGGGAGTGGAAGGCTGAGTCGGCCTATAGGGAGCCGGGTATCGAGCAAGAGTGTTAACATTCATCTATCAATCCTCTTCGCTGCACATTACCGATGCAACTTACTGCAAACTTGAGATTGGAATCGGTTGATCGAGCACTATGTGTTTGCTTGGGACCATCAACGGTGACTTCTAGTTTTCTTGTGCACTGTTTTGCTTACTTGTGACATTTCTCTTCTTGCTAGCATTTAGCAACGTTAAGGCTACCGTGTCTCTAATTATTGGAGTGGCAGCGTATAAACTACCTTAATAAATAAACTAAAGAATAATTGTGTAGGCCTATATCCGTTTCATGGTCTACATATTGTGATGTATTCAGGCGTATTAAACGAAACTGTATTTTCAAGGCAATATAGACTAATTATTCAATCGTCAATCCTGAAGCTGCAATTTTTAGCAATGAAGGCTTAGTTGCAGGGCTGTCCCAGTAGTTTTAGGATTTGTCCCAGTAGTTTGGGTGATTTGTCCCAGGTAATACTCTACTTTTAATGTTATATTACAATACTAAATTATTAACCTTCTAATTCGAAATATTCAACTAATTAAACATTATCTGAAAATCAAATCGATGCACGCCGTAAATACATAAATAGTTAACACGTGATTCACAAGTCTACCTATATCTCTGGGACCGGTGTACACACTAGGTTTTCCCAGCAAAAATTGGCTGTCTGCGTAAGCTATTGGCTGCCATGATGTCAGTGGCTCCACATTCTATGCACACTACAAAAATCTGAGAATGAGCCATCGATTGTCAATGTCCTTGGATACCGTTAATGATCGGTTATTGATATCACTCGATGGAGTGGGCAATATTTTGACCAGAGGCCATGCGTAGCCAAATTCCTATAGCAAAGACAGACGCGAAGGACACTCGGATGATCGGATCCGGACTTTTACGCTACGCAGTTCTATACGCACAAGTTTTTCCACAGTACCCTACCATCTGGGAAGTTGTTGTGACCGAACTCTGTCTTGACTAAATCAGTAACATAATAGCTGACTAATATTATAGTTACAATCTATAAGGGTTCACCCACCAAGCAAACATTTATAGAATGTTTTCTTTGCGTATCTAAGTTGGAAAATAAAGTTGGATGTGTTTGCTGAAGTTAAAGCTATCATTGTTTGTTGTAGCTGTAGCTCCTCCACGGCGATCCGTGGGTGTGGGGGTGGAGGGCCAAGACCCCAGCTTTAACAGTGGGGGACACAGTATACAGTTGTCCTTGAAGAAACACCAAAAAAGGTCAAAAAAGTTTTCACCACTCTTTGACCAGATCAGTTCAAAAGTGTCCCGTGCCCCCCAAACAAGATAGCCGCCTCTGAGCCTGTCACTGACTTAGTTATATCAATTATTTTGGTGATATGATTGAACCAATTATGAGTGTCATATTTTCAAACTTCTACGCATGACTTTAAAAAGTGTTTAATGATAGAAAGAAATTTTTTTAAATAAAGTGGCTAAAACTGGCTCCATTTGGCAGCTAATGCTCTAGAATGCGTTGACGGCTGAGGCTTCACTAGACCCCGTTAGGGGAGCTGACGACGCTCCCTCAGTCCCCCTAGTCGCGGCGGACTTTGTCCCAGTAGGCCTAGTCAAATTTCCTTAAAATATGCACTGCTCAGTCGAGTCTTGATGTGGTGAATTCAGAGCCAACTTCTAAATGGCAGAGTCATGCATATCCTATGACATAGGCGCCGACTTTTGCTTTTGTCTCTGGGTGCCAGTCAGGGGCGGATCCAGCAGGTTTATCAAAGTTTTACAGGACCAACGAAACTTTTTTAGGAAATCATCTCCGAAAAAAGTGATGACTTTTTTTTACTCATCCGGAAAAATTCCACATTATTTGGTCATTTCCCATCGTCTACTACGTGTTTACACATAAAATGGGGGCCATGTCTCCTAAAATTTGACGACTTTTTAGGAATTCATCCCCAGAAAAAATTTGACTACCTTTTTTTAGGATTACCCCAAAAAATTAAATTTAAGGCCCGAATTCTTCTGGGGGCCAGGCCCCCACTGAACTTTTTCTCTGGGTGCATTGGCACCCAAGGCCCCCAAGAAGTCGGCGCCTATGTCCTATGACAGTTTCGTCAGAATCACGGCAGATGGCGTATTGTGTAGAGTCTGGATCTGCAGCCATGGGAATTGACGCAGCGCGTTCTCCAGTAGTTGAACGACACATCTTTTGACTGTCGAGGAAATTCCCAGTCGATCCATTTCTCTGTGTATGCAACCAGATTTCCGCTTAAGGCATTTGATAAGTTACTTAACCTACATTCCTGTTTAAGAAACGATTAGCAACTGGTTATCTTCATTTCACGTTATTAACATGTTAATTTAACCATAAAAAAGAATTGTCATGGAATTGAACTTTTGGTAGAGTTTGAGTGATTTGCTGAAATTATTCAACAGTTTCTGATTCGCAGCGTCACCTATTGAACGCTTTAAAACTACGACTTTCACAAAATCATCGTAATCGATCTCCGGTTGTATTCAGCGCTCAAAACGTCATAGAAACCAACTTATTCAAAGGCGTTCTAAAGTCACAGTAACCAGCTTATTCAAAGGCGCTCACGGAGTCATAGTTACCAGCTTATTCAAAGGCGCTCACAAAGTCATAAGAATCAGCTTATTCAACGGCGTTCAGGCGAAAACAAAATCTGTGAGACAGGTATGGTTATATTCAATTCAAAGGTCAGGCAAGCACACAGGCAGAAGGATACGGTGGATGGTGTTTAGATTGGGACGGAGGGATGAATGGACGGATGGATGGATGCCCCTAGGGAGTGGAAGGCTGAGTCGACCTATAGGGAGCTTATACGTGAATCGAACCGCGTCTTTGAGATCGCATGTTCTTCGAGCAAGATTGAATGCATCCATCCATGCATGCATCCATCCATCCATCCTTCCATCAGACTGTGGGATGGTTGGATTGATGTATTGATAGATTGATTGATGAATGCATGGATGGACGGTTGAACGGATGAGCGAGTGGCTGAAGAGATCTGCCTATGAGTGACGGATAGCAGTTGATCTGTTGGAAAGTTTTAAGTTAGACTCACAGACAATAGAAACGACGGTGCTAGCAATCAATAAACGATGAATTGGTTTCCTTCAGTTATATATACAATATTCAGTGTCAAAGAACAGAACCTGCAATTTACATTCAGCAAGCAGTCACCAAGATAGTTTGTCAATGACCAGCCATATTTTCTGTCATATCCTACCTATGCATAATGCCAGCATCAAAATTATATGTTTATTATTTCTAATTTAACCCGCCTTCCCACTTGACATGACGTATCAAGCAACTTGTGAATAGCTTGTAAGGACCATTCCAGTGCTATACTCGGAGATGTCTGCTGCACGCTCTTCTTCACAACGTTAAACTGTACGTGAACTGGTGAATAAAATTTCAGGTATTAGAATGAAATCGTTTGTAGGCTAATTGACTTGAGCTAATATCCCCAAAAACTCACGCTACAAACTGCCCACTCCAGACAATTCAACTGCACACTCGACGATGTCAACTGTTCATTTTGTGTTATAAACAGTGCTCGAAATGGACCGGAACGCACCGGAACGCCGTTCCGGTTCGTCAGCGTTCCGTTCCGGTTCGTGAAATGAATTATTGTGGAAAATACTATGAAATTAACGTGAATGCTCCCATATCTTTGACTAGCGTTCCGTTTCGTAAAATTTTCCATTTCGAGCACTGGTTATAAAACACATTATTTTAAGCTATATATCAACGCTCGACCTTTCAAGATAAGGAATTCCTCGCTTGCTCTCTTCAGGTCGACTCCAACCTGACTTAGTTTTAAATGTACGAAAACTGATCACCATCCAAGTCTACACCAAGATTCTTCTTGACAGCTTCTCTCGATCACGACTGGCTCTGTCGTCGATCTGAAGTCTCTTTAACCCACACGTTTATCCTACGACGATCAACTTTTTCGCACTGTATGCAAATCACCTTTAGACTAGACTTGTATCCTCTAACAAGGTTACTGTTCGCTCATAAATTGCGCTACGACGGCTAAGCTGTAGAGCCGATATATCGCTCACATACGTCGCAAGATCTCACAACCGAAACGTCATGATTAATCTTCGATGGAGATCGAAGTCACTCGGTGGGAACGTTCATTTCACAGTTCACTACGATCCGATCTGGAGTTGAATACAAATCGTCATCCCTCACGGGGCGTTCTTCTTCACCGACGGATGACGATATAGCTGAAGAAATCTCTGGATCCCTGTTTCGGCGCTTGACCAAAATCGTCTGCTCGGAATCAAAGCGATCAAAAGCATCGACCGTTGATGTAAATTTCTTCAAACCTTGCTCACCGTGTTGATTCAGGACACAGTACACAGGTTTCCTATATCCCTATATAACCTAACCATAATATTTTTACACCCTACGATGCTGGTCCGTACAGTAATGCTGGCCAATACATAAATTAAACCAAATTCTAATCTATCGTCATACAGTCTATGATATTAAACATCAAACGCTGTAAATGCGAGCATTAGGCCTTTAAGGTGACCTATCTTTACAATACTGCCAGCCAACGATAGAACATGTGCCAACAAAATACTATAATCAACTACCATTGCAGATACGCCTGTTGCATAAGATAAGTTCGCTTATGTTTAATAAGTTACTTAAGTCCAGTTTATATTGCCGTGGTTTCTGAGTAGGTAACTTGAGGGGCGCTATATTAAATTTTCAAAATGAATGAATGAAGGAACTTATCCTCTGAAACTCTTCACTGTTCAGCCACCCGTTCTTCCCGATCATCCTCCTACCTCAAATTTGCCCCGTCCCAGTAACTAGTCATATTAAGTTCTCTAACTGACCCACAGTCCACACTGCATCTCGACTCTGTACAGTACCGGATTTACTTACAAGCTAAAGACAGCTACAGCTTAGGGCCTCACAATCCGCAGGGGCCTAAAAAGGTATAATTATTTTTGGGAGCTTTTAAAAAATATTATGTTTGATATATATATATATGTATGTATATATATATGTGTGTGTGTAAATATATATATATAACCTTTTAAATGGCTTGTGTAGCAAATTCCGTCTAGCCTGAGTAAATGCATTCATATAAAAATAATTCGAATTTTAACTTAATGCCTTGCTATTAAATAATTAAAAGGTACATATGTTTTCAAGTTTTGTGAGACCTTCTGGTGCAATTTTTAAACAAGGGGCCTCCAAGCTTATATAGCTTAGGGCCTCATCAAGTCTAAACCCGGCACTGACTCTGTAAGGAACTCCCTCCTGAATTCCGCAAATTCTCCATTCCTCTTCCAATCTCGTCGATACCTCGCCAACCATCATCAGCCTCAGGGTTCTCTATCTGCCACCCCCACGCTTTCCATTCTAAGCTGTCTGACCATATCAAGAAAGCCTTCCCTGACCCATCCACTCCGCCATCTTCCAAGGTCCATCGTAATCGTAATCTTCAAACTTCTAAAGCGTCACTCGAAGGCCAAGCGCAGGGCACCAGCCTATTCACGAGCGCTATCATCCTAAACGTAATCCACTGTGACAGCTCCTTTGTCTCTTCTCTTTTGTTCTTCACTTGGGACATTTGGAATTGACAACCCATCTGTCTTGACGCAGCGATCGTGAATAAGCTGGTGCCCTGCGCTTAGCTTCGAAGTAGCGTCTTAGAAATTTCAGAGCTTACGATTGCGATGGAGCGACGGATGGATAAAGGAACGGAGGGACGGCTGAGTTGGTGGATGGATGGAAGAATGGATGAGCGGACGGTCGGATGGATGGATGGACGGAAGGAAGGACCGGTGGATGAATGGGCGGGAAGGCAGACAGGCGGAAGGACGGACGGACAGATGATATATTGGATGCGCGATCGTATGGATGGAAGGGGAGGGATGGAGAAGGAGACTGGAGTAGAGACAGAGCGAGAGAGACAGGCGTAGAGAGAGACTGACGATCAATAGTTGGACAGAGGATGTAGTTCTGCGAAGTCCAGTTAGTGGAATATCTAGTCGGTCGGTCAGAGGGTAAGAAGGTCAATTGGAGGCTACAGTTACAGAGGCAGATTGTGAAGAGGAAGAATGTATATGGAGAGGTGTAGGGCAGGAGACAGGAAGATAGAAAGAGACAGAAGCAGACAATTCAGACACCAACAGCAGATACTGGACATAGAGACAGACAAACAGACAAACAGAGGGACAGAGAGACAGACACAAAGACAGACAGAGAGACAGACACACAGACATACAGAGAGACAGAGAGACAAAGAGACAGACACACAGACAGACAGACACACACACAGACAGACAGACACACAGACAGACAGACAGACTAAATGACTGACAAAGCCAGTCTGTCTAAGCGTGTTATTCGGTTGATTGAAGCAGTTAGAGATATGATTTGGTTTATGACTCGGAGATCGTTGCAGGCGGCGCTAATCTGAGTTGACATCGTCATGACTGTGGAATAGGGATGCGGTCCAGTGGCTGAGGAGATGCGCCGCCGCCGAAGCCGAGGCCTATCTCGAGGCCCGTGACACACGAACGACGGTTGCTTAGGCTGAGGATGCTGCTGCTGCTGATGCTGATGCTCAATGCGCAGGAAATGCGGCGCCAATTTCATCACAGATGACCGCGTATAGGTCACTGACGACGCCACAACTGACCACTCGATTGCCCCCCCCCCGCTGCCTGCCTGTCTGTGCGTGTATCTGTATGTCTGCCTGTCTGTCCATCTATCTATCTGTCTGCCTGTCTGCCTGTCTGTCTGTCTTGGCTATCTGTCCATTCGTCTTTTAGTGATCCGATCTTTCTATCTATCTGCTTTCTGTCTGTCTGTCTGTCTGTCTGTCTGTCTGTCTGTCTGTCTGTCTGTCTGTCTGTCTGTCTGTCTGTCTGTCTGTCTGTCTGTCTTCTTATCTGTCTTATTCCATCTGTTGTTTCCACTGAAACAGATGCATAGATACAAGAAGAAAGAACTAGCGACACAGAGAGAAAAAGGATCGCACACAGAGAGGAGAGACAGAGATACAGAGAAAGAGAAAGAGAGACAGACAGAGACAGACGATGAAAAGGAGAAACATGACGAAACAGGGCATGGAAGAGACCAATCCTCATCTCCAGATTAAAGTCCCCGAGCAGTAAACAAACCTCCCCTATTAGTTAGTTTCATAGTGCGACCGTACGTTACCTCCCGGAATAACGTACGCGTACTGTACGTACGTTATCGAAAAAAATAACGTACGCGTACCGTACGCGTACGGTAAAAATGCCACAAATTTATCTGGTCATTCACAAAGAACCTCAATATAACTATGGTCTAATACGTTACGCGTACCGACGCGTACGTCAAAATGATCAGTTTAACTCTACAGTAGGCCTATTATAGTCTCTCCGTGCGCAGGCATATTTATTTACGAACGGTACGGAAATTTAGTATTACCAATAAAATGACCATCCTATAAAGTGTGCCGTAAAATCTTAATATTCTTCACATTAGACAGAATATTACCAATTTGGATTTTAAAAGTTTGAAAGTAGAGATCATTGAACAGCCACAGATGACTGATGTAATGGTTAAAATTGGTTGCGACCGTCAATCACCAACTATTATTGACTTTTGTTGGGCATAATGTTATGTATTTATTTTCTTCATGAATTGATGTGAACGTACGGTAACGTACGGCATAATAACGTACGCGTACTGTACGTACGTTATGGAAAAAAATAACGTACGTACAGTACGTACGGTCGCACCTTGGTTAGTTTAACCAACAGACACACACACACACACACACACATATATATATATATATATATATTTCGTTCCTATATATATATATATATATATATGCATATCTATCGTCTATATACTTACATGTATATCAAACGAGTGCATATTATACAGAGACATGGCATATAATTAGAGCGATAGCGTATAGGCAGAGAGAGAGAGAGAGCGCACCGTGGCGTTTGATACATGCATAAGTCTGTGAGGAATCTATGGCCGTGCACAGAACGGATCCTCCTCCTCTTCCTCCTCCTCCTCTTCGCTCCTATTCGCCATCGTCGTATTTGTCTGTCGTAGCATCGACTGATGCTGTGGCCTGCTACTGCTGCCGCTGCTGCTGCTGCTGCCGCTGCTGCTGCTGCTGCTGCTGCAGACAGCGCATGAAAAGCGACAATGACTGCCTGAAGAGGAGAGAAACACACAGAAGGAAGAAGAGGAAGAGGAGGAGCGGATGAGGAGGAGGAGGATTAGAAGAAGGAAGGAAACTGTGCAGGGCTTGTAAAGTGATCACAGTTGTACGGGCGTCACCGTGGCTCATGGACTAGGGTTAGAAGCCTGGATTCGGCATAGACTCATGGTCAGCCGGAGGATATCCATGGATCAGTGATGGCGTCTCAATATCCAGGACTTCACGATTTGGTTCAGGAACGACTCTTTCCATTCGTCCAACAGGTCGTAGGATTCCTCGGAATCGAGTAAGTCATTATGATTGCTCAAATCTCCAACTGATTACAGATTATGAAATGCAGTAATCATACAAATGAAAGCACGTTTGTATGTAAATTGCTTAACGATAGAGTCACACAGGAGCTGCACAGATGATTACCTAAGAGTTCGAAACAATTGCCTGTTAGGCAATTTGGCAACGCTAGAGGTACAGACAACGCGATGTACCTTCGCATCTGTCTTGGTTAGCATTAGTCGGTGCCTCTATGTTTCGCTCTCTCTCTCTCTGTCTCTGTCTCTCTCTCTCTCTGTCTCTGCCTCTCTCTGTCTCTCTCTGTCTCTGTCTCTCTCTGCTTCTCTCTCTTTCTCTGTCTCTCTGTCTCTCTCTGTCTCTGTGTCTCTCTCTCTGTCTTTCTCTCTGTCTCTGTCTGTCTCTTTCTCTGTCTCTCTCTGTCTCCTTCTCTTACTTTCTTTCTCTCTCTCTCACTCTCTCTCTCTCCATATATATATATATATATATATATATCTGTCTCTGTCTCTCTCTCTCTCTCTATCTTTGTCTGGCTGTGTTTGCATCTCTTCGGTTTCTTTTTCTCCTCCTCTGACACGTAGCTTCGCGTGATTAAGCTACACCTTATCAAATGCAGCGTACACAAGTAACACAACACGTTGCCTGTATTTTTACCAGTCTTCGCTTGTGACAGTCTTTGTCTTTCTCTGTGCGTGTTTAAGTCTTTCTCTGTCTTCATTTGTCTCTCGTTATCCTGTCTTGTATCATCGTCTGTTTGTGACTAATAAAATGCAACGTGGACAGTTCTTCGTTTCTCTGCGTGCCCATGTCAATATTTCTGCAATGGTCTCCATTGTGTCTGTGTGTCCGTCTGTCTGTCTGTATATCTGTCTGTTTGTCTGTCTTACTGCCTGCCTATCTGTCTGTCTGTCTGTTTGTCTGTTTGCCTGTCTGTCTGTTTGTCTGTCTGTCTGTCTGTCTGTCTGTCAGTGTAACTTCGGTTGATCACGACGTCTAGCCTAATATTGCATGCAATTCGTGTCAGTCTATAATTTGTATCAATTTGTCTGTGTATCACTCCCCGTCCTGTATCCATTTCTGCCTCTGCGTATGTGTGTATGCCTCCATCATCAGTCACAATATAAACATGTCTTCCAGCCTACTCTAAGTCGGACCTACTTACCAACAGTGCTGTAAGACTGCGGTGTATGATACTCATCATGATCATTATCATCGTCGTCGTCGTCTTCGTCGTCATCGTGATCATGATCGTAATCATCATCATCATCGTTATCATAGTCATCATCATCATCTTCATCATCTTCTTCGTCTTCATTATCGTCATCCTCATCCTGATCCTCATCGTCATCTTCATCGTCATCCTCATACCGTCATAACGTCGTCATCAGCATCGTCAGCTGAGAGGTACGCCACAGGAGATGATGATGAGGACAACGACAATGGTGATGAAAAAGGAGCTATATAAATGCTCAGAAGCACACCTACGCTGCATGTGTTCCTGCATTTCTCTCATGTCTTTGTCTTTCACCCCATTCTACCCTATAGTCCTCTCCCATATTAGCCCTACCCCATGGTCCGTGGTCAGTCGGCAACGATGACCATCTGTCGGCCTCTGCGTATGCTTGGACGAGTGCTATTGAATCGAATCGCCTGTAATCGAGTTCACCTACATTGATGATGAGACGAAATGAAAACGACGACGACGACGACGATGACGGTGATGATGATGATGATGATGATGATGATGATGATGATGATGATGATGATGATGATGATGATGATGATGATGATGATGATGATGATGACGTGGTGAATATGGTGATGATGACATGCTGGACACACTCGCCATAGGTAAAAGAGAGCTAACGCAAACTACAAGCATATCAAACATTTATAAAAGCAAATAAATTATATTTGTACATATATATATGCGTACATATATATTATATATATGTATGTATATATACATATATATTCACGCTTATGTGTTTCATAAGACATTAACATTTGCAACATTATAGATTTTAATAAATGACAGTATTCACGATTATATTTACTAGTTTATCACTACCATTATTATTATTATAATTTTTGTTGTCTATTATTGTCACTATAATTATTATTATTATTATTTTTAATATTATTATTATTATTTATAACCCAAGGTGCATATGTGATCCTTGGGATGTAAAATAGATCCGCGAATTCTAAATTGTCATGGTTGGCTAAACAGTTCAGGCGGAGAGAGAGTGTTGCAAAGGCGATTGCGTTTAAGTGTTACTATTATTTTTTCGCCCGATGTATGTAAGATCCCTCAGTCTCTAAGATACTGATAGATTAGTTCATCCTGGAGTGTATGAGTGTATGGTCCTCATCCCCGCTGTGTGGTTTAACGGTGCCTCTGAAAGCTACGGCGTTAAAGCGTTAAAGCGTTAAAGCGTTAAAGCGTTAAGCGGAGATTGATATTCGTTGGAAAAGGTATGCTGTCTCCCTAGGGTCGAGGGAAAAAGCAGTCCAGTGGCGTCCCAGCTCCGTCAGAAAACGCGTCCCGCGCTGTTTATATGACCCAGTGTTTCGATCGCGACCAGTACGAACTCGTGTGTAGTAGGGAGAGACGCGCATTAGAAACGCTTTCTGTCTGCAGGGTGTTCGGCCGCCCCTCCTGGCATCGATTGTGTCAAATGTGTGTAGGAGGCCGCGCAAGTGTGTATGGTAGTAGCATCCCAGGCGACGTATTTTCCTCTAGCCCAGGAGATCAGTGTCGCCCCGTCCGGTCTTTTACCACTAGTCCTGATGAGGCGAGGCGGCTCCTTGAGCTGGGGATCTCCGGCCAACGAGGGCTCTCCACGCCAGGTCGTTGATCGCAAAGTGGCGTGCCGCCCTGCCCGAGGACAGCCTGCAGACCAGCCCACGTAGCTCTCTCGGGTCGGCCAACTCTCCGCACTGAAACCGGTGCGGGGCATAAAGATCCAATCCGAGGCGTAGCCCCGTGGCCAACCGAACTACCTCATCAATCAGCCCGAGACCGCCTGCCACCACCGGTATCGTCAGGAGGCAGTCGCCCGCGAGGATAGAGGTCACCGCACCAAGCCTGGCCCTTCCCAGCAGGTTATTGCAGGCAGTCCAAACCGCGGCTCTATCGGCACCAATCAATGGTCTTACCCACGTCTTCTGCTTGTTCAGGATCGGCTCCATTTCTCCCGGAAGGGTATTCCTCCGGACTTCTATCAGCTCGCCGACGTAAGCGTCTCCCCATTCCTCCGATTCCAGGATGGCGCCCAAGAGTGACCTGGTCGATGCAGCTGATGCCAAATAGGCGGAAGACATCGAAGCCCGTCTCACTCCGAGCCCGACGTCCCTGATCGTGAGGGAGGCCTGTGACCATTGAATGTCGCTGAGCCCGATGTTGAGTATGTTTCCAAGCACACTGCGCTGCAGCTCATCGAATCTCTCCAACAAAGAGTGACCAAAGCAAGGGGCCGTTCTCAGCAGATACGTCTGCCTTATCGCTCCGAAGCAAGCCCGCAGCAGGATAAGCGCCGCCTGGGTCCGGAGAGCGGCAAGGTCCTCCAGGTCCTTATTATTATCATCATCATCATCATCATCATCATCATCATCATCATCATCATCATCATCATCATCATCATCATCATCATTATTATTATTATTATTGTGTTATCATCATCATCATCATCATCATCATCATCATCATCATCATCATCATCATCATCATCATCATCATCATCATCATCATCATCATCATCATCATCATCATCATTATTATTATTATTATTATTGTGTTATCATCATCATCATCATCATCATCATCATCATCATCATCATCATCATCATCATCATCATCATCATCATCATCATCATCATCATCATCATCATCATCATCATCATCATCATCATATTTAGAAAATAATTTATTAACCGTTATTTTATTAATATTTTTAAAAAGCACTACCTCAGCACATAATGAAAGATAATTATCAACTTAGTATTAATTTATTATTATCTTAATATGACGATAATATTATTATAATCATTATTATAACGCCCCAATAATAATAATTATTATTATCATTATTCACGGTAATGCTGCTTGTTGTCTCAGCAATGAACATTGAAATTGGATTTTATAATTTGTTCCTGTTTTCTGAGTAAAGTTTATGCCTGTGAATGTCTGATGTCGGCCTCGAATGTGCGTCTGTTTGGTAGATCTATGGATGGTATTAATAGAGGCGTGAATGGGATTTGTGTCTAATTGGGAATTACTCGATCCATTCTGGTTCGTTCGGATCAATTCGGGATTCGTTGTCTATCCATTCCCGTCAAACGACAAATGCCCGCAGGCTGATCACCGGAGAAAAGGAGACATAGGGAGAGGAGGGTGGGAGAGAGAGACAGAGACAGAGACAGAGACAGAGACAGAGACAGACAGACAGACAGACAGACAGACAGAGACAGAGACAGACAGAGACAGAGGCAGAGACAGAGAGAGAGACAGACATACATACGTACATACATACAGATAGATAGACAGAGACAGAAAGAGACAGAGAAGAGAGAGAGAGAAGACAGATAGAGAGAGAGAGAGAGAGACAGAGATATAGAGACAGAGACAGATAGAGACAGACAGAGAAGGGAAAGAATTAGATACGCACAGAGAGAGACAGAGATACAGAAAGAGACAGAGATATCATGACATGAAAGAAGACAATCAGAAACGGGCGGAAGGATAGATACTCGTCAGGGAGCGAGTGAGTGAGCTAGGGAAGGGACGAGGGAGGACTCTCTCCTCAGCAGAACCCAGGCGACGCTGGCGCCCCACAGCGGACAAGGCAGGCGATTGCGCATGCATAAGTTATGGCCACCACGGAGCAGCAGAGGGATAAAGGAGGATTAGAGGCAGGACAAAGCAGAGGAAAAGGATTAGGAGGAGGAGAAGGAGGAGGAGCAGGAGGAGCAGGAGGAGCAGGAGAAAAAAATAGGACCAACAACATGCATGGCCCCATAGCTGGCCAGCCCTTTAGCATGCTGAATGAACGAGTGTATATATACATATGTTTCTAAACAATTGTATACATGCATGAATGCATAGGTTCATAATTCTAAGTGCTTATGCACATATATGTACATATTTATGTGTATGTGCGTGTGCTTACGTGTATTTGTGCGTGTATATAATATACACAAACACTTAGATATATATACATATACTTGCATATGCATATGTATGTATGTATATATATACATAATATATATACACATACATTATATATATATGCATGGAGGCAGATTCAGATACGAGCGCATATATATACTGGCTGACAGTTTACACGTGGCCTCGGGTATCGATTTCCAGGAAGGCGCAAGATGAGGAGACGTTATCTGGGTGGGTGGTGGGATGTCACACAGTTATGACATCAATTCAGTCCAGTATATACAAATTAGAGCGGCACCAGAAGCAGCAGCAGCAATAGCAGCCGATGCAGACACGGCTGCAGGTCCGGCAGCGACAGCATCGTTCTCAGCGATTGAATCAGCGCTTAATTATTTAGCTGTGTACGGCGCGTAGGATGGACCGAGCGTTGGAGGAAAACCAAGGAAGAAACAGCTTTGTCTTCGAGAACAATCGGTCATTTGCTGAGAAGACGGTGCAGGACAGGTCCTTATGGTTTACTGGTTGCCCTGCGGTCCCATCCGAGGCAGCCTCAAAGGCACAGCCGAAGCCATGGATCAAAGGAGAGGCAATGTGAACAAAGCTAGACAGGTTTTGTTTTGCAGACCAACCCAATGGCGTGTAGCACGTATAGTTCCTACGATGCAAGATTCTCGAGCTCTAGGCTGCACATTTCATAAAGAAATTACTTCTGAACTCGGTCTATATCAACAGAACTTTATAGAGAGGAGCATATCAAATATGCAGCAAGGCGGCAGCTGTAGTTTCCTTTGTTAATGTATTGATAGCCTATTCTACTTCCCAAGCTATCCACCTTCTTCTGCTTTTGCCCTTGCTAACTTTTTATTTCTGCCTCTGTCTCTCAATTTCTCCGTATCTCCGTATTTCAGTATCTCAGTATCAGTACATTAGTATCGAAGTCGTATCTCTCCATATCTCAGCTTCTACCTCTACATCTCTTCTCTGTCTCTGTGCCTTTGTATCCCTTTCTCCGCATCTCTTTCTCTGTATCACTTTCTCTGCATCTCTTTCTCTGTATGAAGACTGTGTCTATTTCTCTGTATCTATTTCTTCCTATCTCTTTCTTTGTATCTCTAACTCTATATATAATCTCCACCTCTGCGCTTCTGTCTCTTCCAATTCTGGAGACCTTTTCTTCCACAAATTATCCTCTGCTCTTGTCACTGTCCGTCTCCCTACTGAACATTGTGCGTCGGCATCTATCTTCCAACACGTCTCTATTCATCAGCGTACGCTTACCTGACCTATGGGGGCTCGGGTCCACCACCGTCGGATTAAATCGTCTGTCGTCCGTGACTGAGTACCGTACGAATGAATATGCAGTAGGATTCTGGGCCGCCTAAGTTGTTGTTTATTGAACCCTTTCTCGCTCCGAACACGAGATATCCGTGGCCAGGGTGATTTCGAAGCCGATCGATAGGTGGCGTGTCTGTATCAGCGGAAGTCCCATTGCTCGTTACTTCCGGTCTGCAATCTATCTATCTGTCATGGCTGTTCTTCTGTAGTGTTAGCGAATTGATTAAAATCCGAGTTCTAGTGTTGGGAGAAGTATGAGGAGGAGAAGAGGAGCAGGAAGAGAAAGAGAACGAGGATGAGCATAAGGAATCGACGGAGGATAAGTGGGAATGATAGATGGCATGAATAGATGTTCGTTTGCTCTTCCTGGGCGGTGGAGTCAGCGTTACCATTACTAGCTCAATTTTAATTACCCAATCTCAGTAACTATAAATGCAACGGAAAATAGACATTTAAATAACTCCCCATAGTGTACGCTAGACTAAACGATATCAGATACCATT
Source organism: Allolobophora icterica (assembly GCA_963556255.1). Taxonomy (NCBI): domain Eukaryota; kingdom Metazoa; phylum Annelida; class Clitellata; order Crassiclitellata; family Lumbricidae; genus Allolobophora; species Allolobophora icterica. Next base: position 34,084,062 of record OY744603.1, on the reverse strand, counting down.
AAGAACGGAAATTTCACCAGAAAGAAAAACAATTCGAAGAAAACTAGAAGAGTCCCCAGCTGCGGTCCCACGCACACACGTGGAGCCCATCGAACTGATTCCCTTCTACAGCTGACAGATAACATTATGTTCGGGGTCTCCGGACCAAGCTGACTCGATAGTGAGAAGCAACGACACGTTGTAGCGTCCGCGGCACACGATAACGCCACCGCACAGTGGTCCCTCATTGGTGGTAAACGTCGCACGTCCGGCTATTTCTTGAGCCGCCGAGTAAAGGTAGAACAAGTATTTGTCACCTGCCGATCGGTGGGTCGAAGCGCCACAGTGACTAAGGGTCAGGGTCACTCCAAAGACCCGCGTCTTTCTTCTGCCTATAGTCGGAAGTTATCCGGCAACAGGCGGATAATATCCGTCTCAGGAGGAGGAAGCTGAGAAGCAAACGAAAAGCCTTTTGAGCACTAGCCCCGTGTCCATGACACTTGGGATTCGTCCATTGCCGGCTCAAGGGCCGAAGTGAAGAAAATAAGTGCCCACTATAGTATCTATACGTTGCTCGTGGGACGTGAAAGCTTTAATTTACTTTGCAATGCCTCGATACGATGATTCGAAAGAGGATGACTATAAAAAAGAATAACACGACGAAGGAGATGGGAAAGATCAGACCTGAAAGAAAGGAGAGGAGTGGGAGAAAGCAGCGAAGATTCGGGTGAAAGATAAAAGTACTAAAGGCGGATTAGAGTGAACAATAAAGGAGAAGAAGACGAGGAGAAGGAAGAGAAACCGGAAGAAGAAGAAGGAGAGCAGAAAGAGTAAGAAAGGGAAAGAGTAGGAACGGATGTAGTGGAACAATGGAGTGGAGGACGATTTAAAGCGTTGTTTTTAGACGGGCAGTGTTATCAAAATCGCACGATCCTGGAAGGAGAGCCATAACTCCTTCAGCCCATCTTTGTAACTAAAAAAGAATTTCTTTCGCTGGTGTATTCTGCAAAGGCACACGACGAAGACTGTAGCAAAGAAGATGAAGATGATGATTATGATGATGCGTATTTATGATGATGATGATTGTGGTGATGAATTATGATGATGATGTTTTATGATGATGATGATGTTGTATGATGATGATGATGGATGTGGTGATTATTTACGATAATGATGATGACCGTGGTGGTGGTGGTGGTGATGATGATGGTGATGATTATGATGATGGTTTATGATGATGAAGCCTGTGATATGATGATGATGATGATGATGATGATGATGATGATGATAATGACGATGACGATGATTGTGGTGATGATTTATGATGATGATAATGATGATGATGATGATGGTGGTGGTGGTGGTGGTGGTGGTGGTGGTGGTGGTGGTGGTGGTGGTGGTGGTGGTGGTGGTGGTGGTGGTGGTGGTGGTGGTGGTGGTGGTGGTGGTGGTGGTGGCGGTGGTGACGAAGATGATGATTATGATGATGGTTTATGATGATGAAGCCTGTGATATGATGATGATGATGATGATGATGATGATGATGATGATGATGATGATGATGATGATGATAATGACGATGACGATGATTGTGGTGATGATTTATTATGATGATAATGATGATGATGATGGTGGTGGTGGTGGTGGTGGTGGTGGTGGTGGTGGTGGTGGTGGTGGTGGTGGTGGTGGTGGTGGTGGTGGTGGTGGTGGCGGCGGTGACGAAGATGATGATGACGACGACGACTACTATGTCGACATATGATGAAAACGTCATATCCATTATTAAATCTCTTTCCCTCTCTTCCACCGCATTCTCTTTCTTCCTTCCTTCAACCAATCCTTTCGTTGCAATTAATCCTAGCTCTTCCAGTCCATCCGTTCTTACTCCCTCCTCCTTTATGTTTTCCTTTAGCAAGGCCAACAATACCATTACACTGGCCATCGTAATTCGATATCATCTTCCTATTTAGCTTCAGACTGGCCGCACAGCGCACAACAAACGATTAGGTTTATTGGAGCGGCCCCTGGCGGCAGCCACACCCTCCCCTCCTCCTCCAACTTCCTCCTCCCCTTCTCCCATCTCTTCCGGTCTGTGTTGGGAAGATAATCGTCTGCCGCTGAATCCGATGATCGAACATCAGAAACGAAATGACGATGTGCCGACCGCAGCTTCTCAGAAGCACCTGCAGCCAATCAGATGAATCGGGGGAAGGAGAGGGATCCAAAGGAACAAAAGGAGGAGGAAGAAGAGGAGTAGGAGGAGGTGGTGGTGGAGGAGTAGGACGAGGACGAGGAGGACGAGGACGAGTAGGAGGTTGTAGAGGAGGAGAAGGAGGAGAAAGAGGAAGAGGAGAAGGAATACAATGAACGGGTGGAAAGGGAAGAATGAGGATGGCGATTAGTAGAACGGGAAGTAATGGAATAACATGAGGTAGGAGAGAAGAAGAGAGGAATCGGAGAAGGACAATGGAATGAAAGATGAGAAGCGATGAGTGGAAAGAGGGAAATATGGATATCGATAAGTAGAAAAAGATAAAACGGAGAAAGAAGAAGATAGTAACATAGAGGATGAAGAGAAATATATAGAAAGATGAAGAAATGACAGAAACTCGGAGAAAGATGAAGATAGTAACAGTGAGCAGAAAGGGAATAGAGATGAAGAAAAGGCAGAGACACATCGTATGTGGATTCTACAGTAATGGAATAAAAAAGAAACGACTCAAAGACTAATGATGTCATTGAAGTGGTTGAGAACAATAATTATAATGAGCAATTTTTAGTAATGGTAGCTGTGATGACGATGGTGGTGGTGGTGGCGGTGATGATGATTATGATGACGACGACGACGACGACGACGATGATGATGATGATGATGATAATGATGATGATGATAGTGATGATGATGATGATGATGATGATGATGATGATGATGATGATGATGATGCTGATGCTGATGATGATGATGATGATGATGATGATGATGATGATGATGATGATGATGATGATGATGATGATGATGATGATGATGATGATGATGATGATGATGATGATGATGATGATGATGATGATGATGATGATGATGATGATAATAATAATTTCGATGGTTTGAATAAGCGTGTGTGGCATTCTCGTGATATCTTTTGGATGGCGATGACAACAAAGGGGCAAGAGGAAGAGGAAAGAAAGGGAAGCTATGGAAGAAAACGCAGAGGTAGAAAACGAGTACAGCTCCAGCCATAAATTTAGACTTGGGAGTGAGTGCCTTCGTTTCTTGCCGCCTTTAAATGAGAAAGTTTGAGATTTATTTCTCTCAGTTTCGGGTGCTCGATCGTTTAGTGGTCAGCGTGCTGGACTGTCAATCGAGAGGTCGAGGGTTCAAATCCCTGCCAGGGCAGAAATTTGGTTCGAGATTTCTGCTCCACCTGCGGCCCCTAGCCAACTCAGTTATAATGAGTACACTGACCGTACACTGTCGATGGGAAGATGAGACGGCGAGGGAGAGGACTGACCACCCGCCATCATATGCTGAGGCTAAGAAAATGAAGTCGCTAACACTTCAGACACTCATTCATTCATTCATTCATTCTGAAGATTTATATAGCGCTCCTTCAAGATACCTACTCAGGTGCGCTCCCAGCTCAGCCACGGCTAAAAAAGAAAGATTTGAGCGATTTATGAAATGCAGGCAAATTATTCAGAGGTAGTAATCGCAGTTCCAGCGGGAGCCCATTCCAAGTGGAGGGACCCACAACTGAGAAAGCCCGGCGCTGCCCAATAGAAGAACGAGCACGCGGGACCAAGAGCTCCCCTCTGGCCGAGGAGCGTAGTGCCCGACGCGCTACGACGTCGGACACCGGGCGGCAAAGGTCACGAAGGTAAGATGGAGCGCAGCCTAGAAGACAACGAGAGACTAAGGCAGCGATCCGATAGGAAATACGCTGCGCGATAGGGAGCCAGTGCAACACATCGCGCATGTAGGCAGATACAGGAGCGAACTTGGGGATACGCCCGACAAGTCGAGCGGCTGAGCGTAGAACCCGATCCAGACGCCCTAAGACTCCGAGTGGGAGACCAGCTAGAATCGAGCAACAATGGTCAATTCGACTGGTAACAAAAGCATGGACGAGAACCACAGCAGCATCGTGTGAAAGAGAACGAGAGACCACTCGAAGCTGACGAAGCTGATAGTAACAGCTTCGGGTAAGCAGATTCACGTGCTGCGAAAGAGTAAGTTCTTGGTCAAGGGTGATACCGAGGTCTCGGACAGTGAGTGAAAAAGTAATATTAGGGAAGATCCGGGTTAGCAGGTGCAAATCAACGCCCGCTAGCTGTCTACGGCTGCCCAGCCATATAAATTGGGTCTTCGTAGGATTTAAGAGAAGCCGATTGGAGGCCATCCATAAGGAAAGGGCATCAATGGCTTGGCACATCAGCCGAACAGAGGCCCCCGCGTCAGAGGCATGGGAATGGATGTAGGCCTGCACATCATCCGCATAGAGTTGGTGTAGGAGCCCCTGAAACGACAAAACAGAACTGATGTCAGCCGTGTACAGAAGATATAGCAAGGGGCCTAGGACAGAGCCTTGAGGCACGCCAAATGGAGCAGGTACCAAAAGGGACCTAGAGGAGCCAAGGACAACGCAATTAGTGCGTTCAGATAAGAAGGAACGGAGCCATTGCAAAGGCTGACTGACCAACCCAAAGGAGGTGGAGAGGCGCTGAAGAAGAATGGGATGGTCCACAGAGTCAAAAGCAGAACTCACATCAAATAGGGCTAAGAGAGTTATCTGACCACGATCCATGGTTGCATGGCTGCCTCTCAGGCTAGCTCAAGTAACTGGTGTTCTTCTTAAGTGTCACCTGCCTTAAGTATTTCATAAATGACCAAACTTGTCATTTAAATGCTTACATTGCTTCCAATTGATTGAAGCATGAATCATTTTAAAGCGTCGGCTGTTATATCCCACTGTGTACAAAATGATGCGTTTTGTCCACCCAGCGTGCATTTAACTCAGTGGTGAATCCCCTCAGTCGGGTCATCGGATATTTTCACTCCTTTAGATACTACAACAGCGCGAATATACTTAAGAAGCGGATTTTTCGCCAACGTGATTAAATATTTGGAAGACCATGCCACAGCTGTTCTGTCGACCGAGTATTTAATGTAGTTCCCTGTCGCCTCAAAAGACCTTTCTGCGCTCCTTTAGTTTATTTCCATAAGCTCTTCTCTTTCCTTTTCTGCCTCCGCCTCTGCATCCTCTTCCTCCTCCGCCTCCTCCTCTTCTAAGTCCTTTTCTTCTTGTCTTCTTCTTTTCTTCTTCTTTTGCTTCTGCCTCTTCTTCTTTTTCCTCCGCCTCCTCGTCTTCTTCCTCTTCTTCCTCTTCTTCTCCCTCCTCCTTCTCCTCTTCTTTTTCTTCTTCTTCTTCTTCTCCTCCTCCTCCTTCTCCTTCTTCTTCTTCTTCTTCTTCTTCTTCTTCTTCTTCTTCTTCTTCTTCTTCTTCTTCTTCTTCTTCTTCTTCTTCTTCTTCTTCTTCTAATTCTTCTTCTTCATGTTCTTCTTGTTCTTGTTCTTGTTCTTCTTTTTTTGTTCTTGTTCTTCTTGTTCTTCTTGTTGTTGTTGTTGTTGTTCTTCTTCTTCTTCTTCTTCTTCCTCCTCCTCCTCCCCTCTTCTTCTTCCTTCTCCTACTCCTCTTCTTCTTCCTCCTCCTCCTCCCCTCTTCTTCTTCCTTCTCCTCCTCCTCTTCTTCTTCCACCTCCTCCTCCCCACTTCTTCTTCCTTCTCTTCCTTCCCTCTTCTTCTTCCTTCTCCTCCTCTTCTTCTTCTTCTTCCTTCTCCTCCTCTTCTTCTTCTTCCTCCTCCTCCCTCTTCTTCTTCCTTCTCCTCCCCTCTTCTTCTTCCTTCTCCTCTTCTTCTTCTTCCTCCTCCTCCCCTCTTCTTCTTCCTCCTCCTCCTCCCCTATTCTTCTTCCTTCTCCTCCTCTTCTTCTTCTTCCTCCTCCTCCTCCCCTCTTCTTCTTCCTTCTCCTCCCCTCTTCTTCTTCCTTCTCCTTCTCCTCCTCTTCTTCTTCTTCTTCCTCCTCCCTCCTCTTCTTCCTTCTCCTCCCCTCTTCTTCTTCCTTCTCCTCCTCTTCTTCTTCTTCTTCTTCCTCCTCCTCCTCCCTTCTTCCTCCTCCTCCTCCTCCTCCCCCCTTCTTCTTCCTTCTCCTCCTCTCTTCTTCTTCTTCTGTCTGAGACGCCGCATCAACAACTGGAATTCGAATGGTTATGTCGTCGGTTGATATATTGTGCCTCCCATAATGGCAATAATATAATTCGGTGCAATACTTTCATTTGGAAAGGTCGCCCCATGAGGTTAATGGATATGAATCCTCACTTTCCCCATCCAGGAAGAAGGCTGCCACCTAGTGAAAATTTATTCCTATAACGGAACGTCTTTCGGACGAATTTTACACCTTTGCCACCCAACCTCTCCGTGAATAGGCCGATGTTAATCTCCCTCATTTTATCACCAGACCTTAGATCCGATGTTTCTGTCACAAGAAATCCTCCGGTTCATGCACCAGTATAAATTGACGAGATCTACTGTAGTCAGCTTCTAAAGAACAAAGCTAAGCTCAAAGAAAACAGCTGAACTGGGGAGGAGGAGTAAGCTTCCTTAAGCTGGTCTACAGCACAGCGAAATCCCACCTCAGTCATTCTGCAATGGCAGGTGCTAAGGTTGTTTAGGCGGATCGCAGCAATTCCAAAAGCAACTCTAGTAAGACGTGTTTTTTACGATATACTGCTGAATCCCTCTTTCACGTGTGTATGTATCTATTCGAGCGACATTATATAGTGTGGGCTCTATACGGGTTCCATATGGGAATATGAGTCCTATGTGGATTCCACATGGGCATGCTGTGGAAGGGTGATGGGTATCTTAAAATCACTGTTCTGACCTAATAGGCCGGTTCTAGCTGCGAGTAGATCTATGTGTGCAAGCCTGCTACTGGTGACTTTGATGGTTATCTGAGCACTTCTTGTTTATTAATATATTCTTTGTTTCGCTTCAAGCAGAAAAACACGAAGATTAGTAAAACGCAGATCGAAACAAATACAAAAATAATACAAAAACACAAAAATACAAAATCACCAATTCAAGCTAGTTCTCCCCGGGGGCGTAAGCGCTATAACCTTCGACCTGACATACATAAAGTCTGCTCTACTTTACTGACAAACAAAGACACCATTAACCAGAAAATCTAGGCCTACTGTTCGTTCTTTATGGTTTTAGCAGCAGTCAGACTAACAGAGGTTTTGTGAGGAACCTAAAAGGCGCGATCTTAAGTATTTGAGTCTTCTTGAAACAGGTCTCATATTTGTTCAGCGTTCATTCACAGTTGCTTGTCCCTCAGTCTGAAACCCTCTACCCCCTTATATTTGTAACTCTGCTACCAATGCTATCACCACTTTCACGATGCTGATGCTGCTGCTGATGATGATGCTGATGCTGCTACTGCTGCTGCTGCTGCTGCTGCTGCTGCTGATGATGATGATGATGATGATGATGATGAGTTCTGTGCCCGAAGGCAGGTCCGTTGGCTTTATGCAACCCGGGTTTGAGATGAAGGTGGTTTCCGGTTGCCTTCAGACAATTGTGCGTGAGCAACTTGTCCAAGGGTCGCTACGCAGTGGCTTGAGGTAGATTCTAATCTGCGACCCTCCCATTACAAGGCACAGAACATACCACTACACCACCGCGTCCTATCACTCTAAACTGATCAATTAACTCTTCCAACCTGTCTACGGTTCTTGGTGTTTTCGATTTCCCGGCTTTAATGTCCACATCCGAACTTTTAAAGGACTATTATGCAATTACAGTTGTATCGTCGGTAACTAAGTAACTAGCATTAATCTCACCACCTCACACGGTCCCTACATGACATCACGTGATAACAGACAACATCGTATCACATTACACAAAATGACACTATATGAGATCAATTCGAAGTGCATACATCATACTGCACTACGTCCCATTAAACGCGGAAGCATATTCGCTCCAATAATGGACGAGTGATGACGATCTCTGGGACGGGACGTCGGTTTTATTTCTGCAGCCGAATCATTCAGTTGCCGGTCTGAAAAGAGAGACATCGATGTTTTGTCATCAGGTGCTTTAGAATGAGATGAGTTCCTACGTGTTCTCGATTAATCGCCAGGTTATTTCGGCCATAAACATTGGAACAGGCATTGTGCTCGCTGTTGCCGGACTGCTCTATAACAGCGGCGCCGGCAATTTACCGTTTGAGTTCAGTCGCTTTTAATGGGACACGAACGAATGCAGTTGAGTCCAGACACCCATTGTTAGACGTACAAATGAATATCAAATGAATATCCGAGTCTACAAAGGATGAAACGATTTTCCGATGGACGATGAAACGACTCTTCGTGTGGTTTATTTTTGCAGCTCTAGGCAGACAGGCAGGCAGGCTGAGAAACAACCGGACAGATAGACGGCCAGACAAAAGGCAAACAGATGGGCAGACAGATGGGAAGAGATAATAAAAGAGACGGGCGGGCAGACGGACAGAGAAACAGAGGATAGATAGACAGACAAACATGCAGATAGACAGACAGGTAAACAGACAGACAGACAGACGGGCAGAGATATAGGCAGACGGACAAGCAAATATACAGACGCACAGATAGACAGACAGACAGGCCGAAGAACGGACAGACGGACAGGCAGATAGTCGGACGAACTTACAAATAGGCAGACGTACAGACAGATATACAGAAGGACGGACAGACAGACAGTAGGAGTAAAAAGAATTTAATCATAAATTGGATGGAACTGATAAGAAACCCCCCGGATCGTCGAGACGAGCGACTATTCTTGTTGAGTGTTGTTTCAAGAGTCATCCACTGATAAGAAGGCAAACAGTCATCATGTCCAACATCGAAAGTAGCAAACCCATCAACACATACTGAGCCGGACATGCAGACGCACAGATAAGCATCCGAGCGGACGGACAGATCCACTAAGGTAGATCCCTGTTATCGTGTATCAGCCGGGGGAAATTTCCTTTCGAAATTGAAAGTGTTGATGAAGAAGGCTTAACGTTGACCAAAAGGATACATAAATCGTCAGTTTTTATGTGCAAGGTATACTCTAGTGGTGCTTAACGAGCCGGATTGTCGGTCAAGAGGTCAAATCCACGCCAACGAAGAAATTTAGTAGATATTTAGTAAAGGAGATATTTAGAAAAGGAAATTAATAGATATTTAGTAAAGAAGATATTTAGTACAGGAAATTAGTAGATATTTAGTAAAGAAGATATTTAGTAAAGGAAATTAGTAGATATTTAGTAAAGAAGATATTCAGTAAAGGAAATTAGTAGATATTTAGTAAAGAAGATATTTAATAAAGGAAAGTAGCAGATATTTAGTAAAGAAGATATTTAGTAAAGGAAATAAGTAGATATTGAGTCAAGAAGATATCTAGAAAAGGAAATTAGTAGATATTTAGTAAAGAAGATATTGAGTAAAGGAAATTAGTAGATATTTAGTAAAGAAGATATCTAGTAAAGAAAATTAGTAGATATTTAGTAAAGAAGATATTTAGTCAAGGAAATTAGTAGATATTTAGTAAAGGATATAGTTAGTAAAGTAAATTAGTAGATATTTAGTAAAGAAGATAGTTAGTCAAGGAAATTAGTAGATATTTAATAAAGAAGATATTTAGTAAAGGAAATTAGTAGATATTTAGTAAAGAAGATATTTAGTAAAGGAAATTAGTAGATATTTAGTAAAGAAGATATTTAGTAAAGGAAATTAGTAGATTATTTAGTAAAGAAGATATTTAATAAAGGAAATTAGTAGATATTTAATAAAGAAGATATTTAGTAAAGGAAATTAGTAGATATTTAGTAAAGAAGATATCTAGTAAAGGCAATTAGTAGATATGCAGTAAAGAAGATATTTAGTAAAGGAAATTAGTAGATATTTAGTAAAGAAGATATTTAGTAAAGGAAATTAGTAGATATTTAGTAAAGTTGATGATAGTACTGTCCACTGAGACAGTACTATCATCCGAACCATTCCACAGGTCTACAACTCTTGCACTGAAGAATTTCTGCTGTAGTGTTCCTTTTGGCCTATTAAATAATTTATACCTGTGCCCCCGTATTTGCCTTGTTTGGTGCTAATTCAAAGAACCTCTCCCACTGCAGTGCTTCCTATCCAGTGATAATCTTATGAGCTTCGATTAGATCTCCTCTGCTCCTCATTCTCTCCAATGTTGTTAGTCCACACCTTTTCAGCCTTTCTTCATAACTCAAATCCTTGTAGCCCAAAATCATTTTTGTAGCTCTTCTTTGCACTTTCTCCAGTTTTTCCATGTCCTGTTTCAGGTATGGACTCCATTCCTGGATACAGTATTCCAACTGTGGCCAAACCAGCGATTTTTACAACCTCAGTATTGTATCCTTGTCTCTGGTGACTATTGTCTTTCTTATCATAGCCTACCTAAAGTTGAGTTAGCCTTTTTTTATTGCTTCAGCACATTGCATTGAAGGTTTTGCACTCTTGTGCATAATCACTCCCAAGTTCCTTTCTTCCTCACTCACTTTCAAAACCTTACCCCCCCCCCATCTCATAGGAAAACTCGTTGTTTCTCTTCCCCATATGGATCACTGAGCACTTTTCCAAATTAAAGAGCATTTGCCAGTCCTGAGACCACCTGAACATTCTTCTTAAATCCTCCCGCAGTATCTCCGCTTCTTCTTCATCATCCACTGCTCTACATAGTTTTGTATCATCTGCAAACTTAGAAATTTGTGATAAAACCCCATCGTCTATGTCATTAATAAAAAGTACGAATAGCAGTGGCCCAAGCACTGATCCTCATGGCACCCCACTTTGCACCATAGTCCAACGAGAGTGTTTATCTCCTATGCCCACCTTATGTCTTCTACCTGATAGCCAGCTTTGAATCCATGTTAGTACTTGCCCTCTAATCCCACTTGCTCACAACTTTTTGGCCAGCCTTACATGAGGTACTTTGTCAAATGCCTTGGCAAAATCTAAGTAAATTATATCTACAGGTTTCCCTCGTCATTCATTCATTCATATATTTATATAGCGCCTCTTCAATTTAACTACTCAGAGGCGCTCCCGACCCCAGCACGGCGAAAAAGAGCAGCTTTCAGGCGGTCATAGAAGGTGCCAGAGGAAGACCTATGATGTAGGCGCAGCTTAGGAGGAAGGCCATTCCAATCCTCTCATAGACCTCCTCAAAGAACTCCAGAAGATTTGTCAAACATGAACGGCCTCTGGTAAATCCATCCAGTGGCGGCGCGTGGATTTTTCAAAGGTGGTGCGAAGCATCAGTGTGCCGCCCCCAACCCCTTGTAAGGCGACAGGCCTGTCTAGTAGTCTAGGGAAATTTTGTCTGTGTTGTGTATGATAGGCCCTAGTAGTTAGCAGTAGCCGTAGCCTAGCATAGAGCACAGTAGCAGATGAAGAAGATCCGCTACTAGTATCACTGTGTACTGCGCACTTCAGCATAAGCAAATCAAATCAGAGGGGTTTTTCAGAGAGTAGTCAAAAAGAGGTCCGAGTCCGGTTTCTAGAAGGCCAAATCAAATTAGAGTGGGTCCCCAGAAAGTAGTTCAAAAGAGACCCGAGTCCAGTTTCCACGGGGCCAGATCAGGAGAAGAGGCAGAGTACCTGTCAAGGCGGGTGTCGTTTATTGCGAGAGGAATTTGAAGGCGGAGGATCAGATGAGTCACTTGAAAAGGTAAGATTTCAGTTTTGAATGGAAGGCCAGATGGTGATAGAGGACCATGAAGGACGGGTTGTAATGATGATGGAGGAACTGAGAAGCTACGGAATTAAGGGAGAGATCAATCCATAGGCGTGGTGCTGTGTTGAATATGGCTCGGTTGGAGAACTTGAGATGAGTAGTGACTGGCCGTCAAGAAAGACTGAGATAGGAGGAGAATCGGGTGGAGCGCGTTGTCTGAATGGTGAAGTACTGAGGTACTTGGGCCGGGAATATTGTAGAAAGTTGTAGGTTAGTGTAGGCTAATAGGCCTATATAATGAAGTGGATTTTCTCTGGGATTTTTAACCAATGGAATGATTTGAGGATGGGAGTGACATGATGATGTTTGGGCTTTCTAATGACAGCTCTGGCAAGTGAGATTTGGATAAGTTGCAGACGCTTGATTTGGGTGAATTCAAGCTTGAGGAAGAGGGAACTGCAGTAATGAAGCTTTGAATGAACAATTGAGGTAGCAATGGTGGAAGCAGTTTTAAGGTCGAGCATGGACTAGATGCGTCGGAGGTCACGAATTTGCATGAAACAGGAGTGCGGGCGGTTGGAGATGTGGCTAGAGAAGGAGAGGTGTGCATCAAAAGTAATACCACATTATCAATATAATCAAGGGCAATCATTATTTCTAGAAACCAGAGGCGTAGCGAGAGGTGCAGAGGGTAGCCTACATGTGTCCCCGGGCGCCAAAGGAAGGGGCGCCGAAATGAGGGTTAAGATGAATAATCTTACTCTTAATTTTGATGCAGTTTTAACTAATTTATTCCAAATAAATTTAAATAATTTAATTTTGGAGCCCCAAATATATCCAGTTATATCCATATTACTTACAAACCAGTTCTCAGGTATGATTTTGGCGCCTCATTCAGCAATAAGGTGCAACATGCATGTACTATCTGCATTTTTTATATTTTATTTAATTAAAATTAAAATTGCCATTCCGTTATTGGAAAATGTGAAATTGTAAAACGGGGTGGGGGCGCCACTTTCATAGTTCCTTCCGGGCTCAAAATATCCTAGCTACGCCGCTGCTAGAAACTATAGGCTTAAAATGATCTAAATCAATTTAAAACTAAGAAATACATTGAAACTCGCATGAACAGTGAAGATTTACAGTTCACTGAATTATGATATTAAAGTTTCATTGAAATGTCTAGCAACGAACTACGTAATAACTCCAAATGAAACACTACGGTGACCACAGGAAGCACCGAAAAAAATATTCCAGGTAGTCAAAGTGCCGCCCCCCTCAAGTGGCCGCCCGGTGCGACCGCACCCCCTTGCACCCCCACGCGCCGCCACTGAATCCATGTTGACTGCCCTGTATAATATCATGCTCGTTCAAATGCTCCACTATATTATCCATAATTATTCTCTCCATGACCTTGCACACCAAATCGCTCCTTACGAATCGCTCCTGTAACATATGCCAGGCTCTGACCAGGTGCCAGATTGCGTTGGCCTTGAATTTGCAAGTCGTTATTGGCTGGCGAAATGACTCACACAGCGATCGATCAAAACACGTGACTTATTGAGAGACGACTAGCGGCTGAGAACGGAACTACTGCAGAATATCTCGTCTGCACTTGGTCTCCACGAACGATGATTGATTTGCTCATGAAATGGCTCTGGTTAAAAGGCCATTTGGACGTTATTAGAGAAAGACATAAGTGGAGTTAATTCAGACGGTTGCCCATAACCAGCGACTCGAATGAGTAGATTCGGATAATTGCTCGTCTAAAAGTCCTCAGAATTTAAATGGATGCTAACGTTGTATTTGACAGATGTACGAATACTAAAATAATGAAACTGGGAATTGAAAACAGACGACTTGAGAAGCCGACTGACTGTATTATAGGTGGACGGGAATCAGATCAGTGACATGTGACAGTGACACGTGACATGCTGCTCTAGTTTTAGACTGTAGCTTAAATCAATACAGAATGAGTTTCCGTCGTCGTACATCATCATCATCATCATCATCATCATCATCATCATCATCATCATCATCATCATCATCATCATCATCATCATCATCATCATCATCATCATCATCATCAGCATCATCATCATCATCATCATCATCATCTACTTCTTCTTCTTCTTCTTCTTCTTCTTCTTCTTCTTTATCATCATCACCTGTAACCATCGTTTTCATTAGCTCTTTACCACCTCCACCACCGCCACCACCACCACCACCATCATCATCATCATCATCATCATCATCAACATCATCACCTTTATCATCATCACCTTCACCGTCGTTTTCATTAGCTGTACATCATCATCATCACCATCATCATCATCGTCATCGTTATCGCTAACACCTTGATCATTACCACTTCATCAGCATTATCGTCGCCATAACATCATCATTATCATCGTCACTTTCACCACCGTTTTTATCACCTCTGCATATAATCATCGTCGTCGTCGTCGTCGTCATCGGCGTGCTCTGTGTCGTCGCATGGTGTTGCTCTGCCCGTGTCTCAGTGGGTCATCGGTCAGTGGCATTGACTGTCTGTCTCTTTGTCTGTCTCTCCGTCTCTTTCCGTACACTGCTGTCCATAACGTCGCTTTCATTAGTTGATTACATCCGGGCATTTTCCCCATGAGACGGAATAAACACGAAGATTCTCGATTCCTCTTCTCTCCCAATTACATTTCCATTTCACTTCGCCTTACATGATGATGTTGTCAAGCGACGTCTGACAACAGCAAGCCATCCGCGCTTCTGTTATTTACTTATTTATTTATAAAGGATATTTATATAGCACCACTCCAACACAAATAATCAGAGGTGTTCTCCACACTAGTCTCAGCGATGTCAAATGTCGTTATGTAGGCCCCTATACCGAACATTTATCAGTTTGCAAATATTGCTCAGATAACCGGAAGAGTCTCCAGTGGTCGGCAGACGCAAACACGCTGAGCCCAAGAACAGCTTCCCAACTGGAGTTGACAGATAACAGCAAGTCCAGAGTTCCTGATGCAGTAGAATCGAGAATGAAGAACGAATATTAAATATTATGTAATAGGCCTATAAATGTCTGACGAAAAAAGATTTGTCCAGAACCAAACATCAACTAGCTACCCGCCTTCGTATGCAGAGCAGGGCCACCGACAGAAATTCCGGGCCCCTAGGCAGGGCAGTCACGGGTCCCTAAACTATGATTAGGCTTTATGAGAAAAGTTGATCACGGGCCCGGCCCGGGCCCCTAAAAATCGGCCCGGGCCCCTAAAAATCGCTGGAAAATCGCCGGGCCCCTGGGCATTTGCCCCCCCTGCCCCCCCTCTCGGCGGGCCTGATGCAGAGGCTAAGAAAGTGAAGGGCTATCACTTCAAACACATGGCTCTCTCCCAGCTTTTCTGATGTAATGGGGCAGAAATAGTCAATGCACAGGGCAAGATAATTTTGCTGGTAGACTGTATTTGACTGTTTTGGTCAGCTGGACGTGACGCACTCGAAGTCTCATTCATATGCATGAGAAGCCCCTGGGCATAACGACGATACTCCACTCCTGCTTCATATCTCCCTACCTCTTCCCTCACTCGCTTCTTTAATCCGTTCCTTCCACCTTTCCGTTCCGCTCTATCCGTCCATCTGACCTCCATTTTCAGTCTTCCTTTCTCTGTGCTTCCCTCCCGACTTTCCTTCTCTTTATTCCTTTCTTTAGTCCCTCTCCACAGCACTCCACCCATCCATCCATGCGTCCGTCCGTCCCATCATCCTTCATTTTCTCCCTCTTTCTGCAACTCTACTGTCCTGTCTGGATGCATAAATTTCACAAACCCCTTGCTCACTGTCTTCTTTTCCCCTGTCCATTTTCCCACTGATCTCTGTCCTTGTCCGTTTATCCGCTCCTCTCTTCCCCTGTCCATTTGTCCTCTCCTCTCTTCCTCTCTCCATTTGTTCACTCCTGAACAACTCTCTTCCTCTGTCCATTTGACCACTCCTCTCTTCCTATGTCCATTTGTCTATTCCTCTCTTCCCCTGTCCATTTGACCACTCCTCTCTTCCCCTGTGTCCATTTGACCACTTCTCTCTTCCTCTGTCCATTTGTCCACTTCCCTCTTCCCCTGTCCATCTGACCACTTCTCTCTTCCTCTGTCCATCTGTCCACTTCTCTCTTCCTCTGTCCATCTGTCCACTCCTCTCTTCCTCTGTCCACCTGTCCACTTCTCTCTTCCCCTGTCCATCTGTCCACTCCTCTCTTCCTCTGTCCATCTGTCCATTCCTCTCTTCCTCTGTCCATCTGACCACTTCTCTCTTCCTCTGTCCATCTGACCACTTCTCTCTTCCTCTGTCCATTTGTCCATTCCTCTCTTCCCCTGTGTCCATTTGACCACTCCTTTCTTCTCTGTCCATCTGTCCACTCCTTTCTTCCCCTGTCCATCTGACCACTCCTCTCTTCTCCTGTGTCCATCTGTCCACTCCTCTATTTCCCTGTCCATCTGTCCACTCCTCTCTTCCCCTGTCCATCTTACCACTCCTCTCTTCCTCTGTCCATCTGTCCACTCCTCTCTTCCCCTGTCCATCTGTCCACTCCTCTCTTCCCCTGTCCATTTATCCATTCCTCTCTTCCCCTGTCCATCTGACCACTCCTCTCTTCCTCTGTCCATCTGTCCACTCCTCTCTTCCTCTGTCCATTTATCCACTCCTCTCTTCCTCTGTCCATCTGTCCACTCCTCTCTTCCCCTGTCCATCTGACCACTCCCCCTGCCATCCAGGCCCCCGGCGAAGACGATCGACTGAATTTAGACCCTCACTGAGATTGATGCGATCGAAATGATCATCCTCTGCCATAGAATCCGACATAAACCATCGCTGGGGATGGTCAATAGATGGCGCCCAGGGGACTTCTATAGCGCCCAAGAAATACGATCGACGCGCGCATTCGCTAAGTCCGTTGTGCCCACAAAACACAGCTGCAGAATATGCATGAAATATCGCCAAGATTATTTGCTCTCGATAAATCTTAGGATTATATCAGCCAGAAAAGAAGATGGCATGGCATTGTTCTCCCTCGCGCTCCACCCATCCTTTCGTCCGTCCATCCATCCGTTCATCCATCCTTTCGTCTCTCCATCCATCCGCTTATTCATCCGCCCATCTGTCCATCCTTCAGTCTTTTCCCATCTCCAGTCATTCACTTTTCCATCGACTCACCAGCGACCCGGCCATGTTTACTTACTGTCTTCCTTCCTATGTTAATTCGTTTGATCGTCCTTCTTCCTCCCTCCCTTCCTTCCTTCCTTCCTTCCTTCCTTTTCTCCTCCCTACCTCAATTCCTTCCTTCATTTCTTCATCCCTCCTTCCATTCCTTCTTTTCTTCCTTCATTTCTTCATCCCTCCTCCCATTCCTTCTTTTCTTCCTTCATTTCTTCATCCCTCCTTCCATTCCTTCTTTTCTTCCTCCCTTATTCCATTGTTTCCTTCCTTCTTGTTTTCCTTCCTTCCTTCCGTCCTTCCTTCCGTCCTTCCTTCCTTCTTTCTTTCCTTCCTTCCTTCCTTCCTTCCTTCCTTCCTTCCTTCCTTCCTTCCTTCCTTCCTTCCCTCCTTCCTTCTTTCCATCTCTCCTTCAATCTTTCCGTTCTTCATTTTTCATTCCTTGTTTCTTACTTTCTTCCTCCCTCCCTTCCTTCCTTCCTTCCTTCCTTCCTTCCCTCCCTGTATCCCTCCTCCCTCCAATCCACTCAGTACGTGAAACGCACTGCACTGTGGTCCCAAGTGGATTGAATGCAAATAGATCTTTAAAAACTGAGACGATTACATACTAATGGCAGTGGGGAGAAACACAGAAATCCTGCGAAACGTAATCCGTTGTTTTATATCAAACCCTTCGGAATAGACAAGTGTTGCGTGTAGTGTGTGGCATCAAATCGCCTGACGCATTGCTCATCTTGGGACTACCATTATGATTGCTGGCAAGAAATATGGCAAGACTCGAGAGAACGACGATGATGTGCGGAACGTATTTGTCAATTTAGTTGCGTGTATCTATAGACAACGGTGGACCTATAGGGAGTCAATCGGACCATAATACATCTGTCTGAGGTTTGGAAGGCCATATACCACTGCGTTCATTCATTCAGTCGTACCGTAAATTTATATAGCGCCATTCAAGGTTGTATACTCAGAAGCACTTCGGCTGTAGAGCACAGTCTTAAGGTTAGAGCAAAATGTGGCAGCATGGGCTCCAGGGATCAAGCGAAGCTCCAGAGTCCAGACCATTCCAGATTGCAGGGCCAGAGAGAGAGAGGATGAACGTGGTTGCGTTGTCACCAAGTGGTTAGACGTTGGTTATTAACTTGGAAAGTTAAAAGAAGCCACGAAAAAACGGAAATTACAGCAATGTCCTTACAGTTCTTGGAAACTAAAATAAAATCATTATGAATTTTATGAGCTAGATGTTTCTGATTAATAATATGTTGACACGTTTATTCTGTCACTACATTTCAAGATCATTTGCAACTGGGAGGCTGCGATTTCCGGGTGACATCTGGAATCGCGTTCTAGTGTGTGCAGGTCATCCTTTTTCATCGAATGATTTTCCCCATCTAGTACGCTCCCATCAGAAAGAGAAAATATGGGACAAGAGGAAACGTGAGGCATCATCAGGAAGAGAAGATTGAAGTAGATGAAACAGGAAGACAGAAGAACCAATCAAGTGATGAACTGGACCATTAAAGGGGACAAAGGTAAAAATATCTATCCGGCAACCATTCGAGATGATCTGCAATGTCCGGGGATGTCCGGAGATGTCCGAAGATGTCGAGACAATTGGCGACGGACACAACAGATTGCTGCTGCTACTCGTCGTTGCCCAATGTATGGACCTGCTCACTGTGAGCAGTAATGACTCACAGAGACAACTAACCAGTGGTGGTTAAATGAGAGCCGAGAACGTGAAACCGCTATACGACATCAGAGTCTGAGCAAGAACGAATAGCTGAGTTAAGTTAACACTTTAACGACGAGCTGCAGTGTATTCCCAGTCACTTTGAGTACAGTCTCTTCGTTCAAGTGTTAAATAGATCCAAACATACTTGTGTACTCGACATCGATTGAAAATGTACTGGTTGACCAGGTTGCATAAGCTCATATTTCGGTGTTCGAGTTATGGAGTGGTTTGGATTACAGTGCTGTCTGCGTGGACGCTCATAGCTTTGAGGTAGAAGCTAGGAAGGATTGGCTACGCAGGTTTCTCTGTAATTTGCACTGGCTCTAACACAAATTAAATGTCTTCTGAACCATGTCAAATCCTTGTTATGTTATGGTGCGTTATATTATGGCAAGAGATGATGCGACAGAGTATCTCCGAGAGGAGCAATATAAATGCTCTGAATTATTAGATGAATGAATAAATGAATGTCATGATATGCTATCTTATGTTATGTTATGTCAGGTCAACTTATACAGATGTACATGATAACCAATGTATACCATTGACACAATTGCTATGCTTGAGTAATAAGCATAAACCTTACATGCATGTATATATATATGCATACATACATACTCGCACACATACAAGCATGCATACATACATGTACATACACTCATACATACATACATGTACATACACTCATACATACATACATACATACATACATACATACATACATACATACATACATACATACATATATACATACATACATACATACATACATGCATACACTCATACATACATCCATGTATACACTCATACATACATGCATACATCCATGCATACACTCATACATACATGCATACCTCAAACATATATGCATACATGCACACATGCATGCATGCAAAGACGCATATAAAGATGACATGCCGAAGGAAGGAGAGTAGGAAAGGAGTGAATGCATTTGCAATTGGGAATATAATGTAATGTGGCTTGCGTTGTCGTCGTCACCCTCCCCGAGGGACTGGCGCCTAGATGTCCCTACTTAGACGTCACTCGGAACAATTCGACTCCTAAATCACGACCATCGTCTTCGCCCTTCCACTCATTCATCTTCTGAAGCATACTTCATCTGTCATGTTACATACAAGCATCCTTATAGGATCATCCATGGACATCTAGATGTATAAGAAATTTATTTCAATCATACATAAATGCATATATAATAAATATATGTATACTCGTATATTATACCGTGATGTAATATATAATTATGTCTTTACGGTATTTGTATTTTACGGTATAGGCCTGCATCGCCAAAAGTACATGTAGGCACAATGGCACATGTATGTATGTATGTATGTATGTATGTATGTATGTATGTATGTATGTATGTATGTATGTATGTATGTATGTATGTATGTATGTATGTATGTATGTATGTATGTATGTATGTATGTATGTATGTATGTATGTATGTATGTATGTATGTATTATATATATGCATGCCATATATGCATGTATATATGCATATATAGACACCGAGGCACACTAATCTAACAGATCCAAAAAACTGTATCTTATGGTAAGGTGATAAAGTCTTTCAGTTTACATGTGACTGCATAACACACACATACAAATACACACATACACACAAACACAAATACACACACAGTACACCTACACCTCAACACACACATACACACACACACACATATATATAATATGTCTCTGTATATAGGCCTACAGGTGTTGTCCAATCTGTTTGGGTGAAGGGCCACATAACCATTTTCTAGGATTTGCGCGTGAAGAAACAATTCACCAACAATTTTTTAGCAAAGAAAAAGCAAAAAAGAACTTTATTTTACTTGACTAACTTACCGTCATATAGTACATATTTACGTCTTTGCTGGATATTTTCTCTTTGTCATTGTCTTTGTCATGTGCCATTGTGCCTGGCATTGTTTATGCTTAAATAAGTAATCTGTAGCTTTTTCAACAGTTTATTCTCAGTAGTCCAATCTGTTAGCGGTGATCTTGAGTTTCCTACCCCAAATCCATCCCAAGCCTTCTCGACCTCAACGAATCCTCCCGTAACAGCTGCTATACCTCTTTGGTCTCTCTGGCAACCGGACACGGACCACCAATGGACATCGATATCTGGACAACCCGTCGGAAACGATGTAGTGCTCATGAATAAACTGGTGCTCTGAGCTTATAGCTTTAGAGCGGATTTTCAGAAAAACGGAGATTACATTTACGATTGCTACGCTGCCATCTTTGTTTGACACACGTGAAAGACTCTATATGCACCAAAGAGCCATTAGAATTTCCTGCCACGCAGAGCAAAGAATTATGGGAAATTTTCATGCTGCACTGTTCGGTTGTTGGCTAGTAAGCAGTTCTTAGTTTTAGATATAAAAAAATCAATATTTTGATAGGCATGGCGGACCGGACGAACCCATTCATCAGGCCGGATCATGGCCCGCGAGCTGTGTGTTGGACCACCCTGTATATAGAGTACTTGTGTCAATATATCAATATTTTGAACATATATAGCAATACATGATTTATAATGAGTTTACGGTAGGCCAGTTTTGTATTTATATATGTAAACAGTAATCTATCATTATACGGGTGTACGGGTGTATGTATCAATATTATGTGTACAGGATAATTATGTAGGGCCTATATCAATATTTGCACATAATATAGTCTATAATTATATGATATTTGTATGCATGTATATATGACTTATATGTATGTACAATATTAATTACATCAGAACATATTGATAGCTATACGGTAGTTGTATTAAAATATCTGTATATATAAGATATATAGATGTATATGTTTACATGTATGCATCTGGACTTTAACATGTGTATTTTAAGAATTCTCGAAGTTCCGTGAAAATGGTCATCCAATGGACCTAATCGTGTCTCTTAGCATACCATGAAAAAGTACCTTGAGCAGAGTTGAAAAGGAACCGTAAGCATGGTCACATGTAGATAGCTCCAAAGGGCTGGATAAACGTACGAGAGTGCATACGCAGTTAACGTGTAGACGTACACTGGTTGGACGGAATAGAAGATCCGTATGCGCCCTATAGGGGCTGCTGAATGAAGCGACTGATGCCCAGTATGGGTTAAAGAGGCACGAACAGCTCTCGTTTGTATGATGGGACAGAGCTGATCAACGAAATCCAGCCAAGGAGGGGATCTGATTCATTTCCGCGATAGGAGAGAGCCTTTGGAATATATAAGTAAGTAAGTAAGTAAGTAAGTAAGTAAGCAAGTAAGTAAGTAAGTAAGTAAGTAAGTAAGTAAGTAAGTGAGTAAGTAAGTGAGTAAGTAAGTAAGTACATATATTTATTCCACCAATTGCTAACCGCACTTTGGTTTACAAAAAGTACTCTGCAAGACCAATCTAGGCTAGCTAACGGTCCTATTGGTTTTTTTAAAGTGTTCATCTGCAGAGTAACCAGAAAAGTCATTAACTAATGCTAGAACTGCAGTAAATCATTATGCCTTACGGTTCATATCCAGAATGACCAAAGGAGTCTCTGACTAATTATATACGAGCAGTCATTGATTAATTATATAATTAGAGCAGGGCTGTAGTCGAAGGTATACGCGGGCATACAGCATATACTCACCTTTAGAGACCGTATACTCACCTCACAAAATATTTTGTATTCATCTCTAATAATGTTTCGGAAAACTAACCATTAGCGTATATTCACCTCCAATATGTTTCGGAAAACTAACCGGTAGCGTGTACTCACCTCTAATTTTACCACTACATCACTGAATTAGAGCAAGAGTAAATCATTCTGATTATAGAAGTTGTACGTCTTAGTGTGTCGGCTGTTGGGATAAGTCTGTTATGCAATCGTGGTCGCAGCGAGCATGCAACTGGTCTGGCTGGGGGTATATGCTGAAAATTGAGAGAATTTGGGTAGCTTGGCCACTAGGCGATCGGCAGGATTCATGGTTGACGTATTCTGTATTTCGGCAAGCCTGCCTAGATGAAATTGCAATGGTCCAGGCGCGTCAGGACGAAGGAATGAAGTAAGAGCTTTGCCACGCTGAACGACAGGGTATGATGCATTACCCGAATCTGACGAAGCTGGTAGTGGAATGACCCGCATAGCGAAGTCATGTGGTCGATATATATATATATATATATATATATATATATATATATATATATATGCACAATTTGTATAAATACATCTGGTAGTCAAATTTATATCTATATATAGTATTTGTATAAATATATACAGCATGCTAATGTACAATTCGCTTCTGTGTTATCTGTGTTCGTATTTTTTGTGGAAATAGCTGTGATTCGTAGACTTTTCGATCGTCCTAATGAACCGTAGCTCCTCGTCTGCGCCGTCGTTACTTCGACCGCGTCACCATTTTGCATGCGTCACGGCAGACGGGCGAATTAACGCGATTATACGGTAATCGTCATTTATCACGCAAACCAATCTTTAGACGACACGAGGCAATTCTTCAAATATACACCAACATACATATACATGTAATATATATCTGCCTGCTTATGTATATATAAATATATAATATATATAATATATATATTGATGTGTGATATCTATACATTGATGTATTATACATATATATATATATTCATGTATGATATATATATGCCGGGAAACAGATATAGGAAAAGTTTAAAGAATATATATTGATGCCAATGGTTGATGTAATTGGATGTGGTCGCTCTCAATCGTGCAAATTACATCGGCTGTTATTGGGCTAATTAGATACGGAAGCGGACACGAGTGTAGCCTACAGAGCGTTACAGTGCTCAACAGCGCGTACTACATTGATCGTCCGTCTTGAAAACACTCAACGTGTGCGTTTAAGCTGGCTCTTAATTATTCTCATGTATATGCATGTATGTATGAGAGCACCACTTATATAGCGCCCTTTCTAACTCACAAGTGCGCTCCTGTTGGTCGTCTTCTGCGGCGGTTTTAGATATATGTATATGTATGTACGTATGTAAGTGTGGGCTCCTCTACTTATCACGTGCACGCCACAGGCTTTCCACTCCAAATTGAAGTCTCACCTCTTCAAGAATTCCAATAATAATCCATCTGATACGCCACCTTCCAAGCTTTCTCGTCCTCTATACGAAATACGCCTTAGCAACTCTTCTACCTTCTCTCTGGCAACCGGACTCGGACCTCCACTTTACTACGATCTCAGCACAGTCTCTCTGATACGACGCAGCGCTCGTGAATAAGCTGGTGCTTTGCGCATAGCTTTAGACTGTCGCTCTAGAAATTTGGAGTCTACGATTACGATTACGAGTAAGTATCTGACTAGTTTTAAATTGCCTCTTAAAAACCCGACAAGGGCGCTTAACATTGTAAGCTAACATATCTAAAAAGCTGTGTCTTAAGATGGCTTGAAAATGTTTCTTGAGCTGTCTGTGAGGAAATAGTTCGTAAGTTTAATGAGACTGTTCCAGAAGGAACACGTCATCGTACGAAAGCGAGGGACCAACAGGTTTCCACAGGCCGCTGAACGCAACGACCTTCGGCTAGGTTGATTGGAAAAAGAACGTAGTAGTTTCAGCTTAACGACACTATGTGATAACAGAGATCATTAGCGTCGCCCTCCTTCTTTCTCCATGCTAGGGACTGGCACTGACAGAGTAAGAGCAGTGACGGAATTCTGGAAACAGAACGCAGAGATGTTGCTTCATTTATACGTTGAGGGTTCCCTTCTTTCCCTTCTTCCTGCCCTCCCTTCCCCGTGAGAAGTCGGCAAAATCAGTTCCCGTCTTGTTTTGCAAAAACTGTTTAACAAGTCTTTAATCTACCTCGTCTTTCAAGCTATTTAACAGAGCGTCTCATTTGAGGCGATCGATCGATCGCTCTCCTTGGTCGCTCGCCTAGCAAAGGTCCCGACGAGCGGTTAATCGTTCGCCTAAACGAAGGCGTTGCACCGTCGGTCGTCGCTCGATGAGTTTCAGTTAGACTCCAAGACGATAGACGAACCTGGAGCCAGACCCATAGGCGCCGACTTTTGCTTTGTCTCTGGGTACATGGGTCCTCCCTTCCTTCCCTACCCCTTTTTCCTCCCCTCCTTTCCCTTTCCCTCCCCTTAGGTAGGTGAGTTTTAGACGATTTCGGAGAAAGAAAATTGTTTTCTTGTCAAGGGTTAAGAGGTTAGAAAAGGTATTGGAAATTGGTGACGTTCGGACGTTCCAGTGTTATTATTTATTTATTATTTTAAATAATAAATAATAAAATAAATAATTTATGGGTACTGGTTGTGACTGTGAGCTCATGCAATGTTGGGTATTTGTGTTGCAATTATACTTCTCAAGTTGTGAGATTACTGCTTAGGTGTAGAAAATTTGAATTTAGGGTCCGAATTCTTCTGGGTGCCACGCACAGACTGAACTTTCTGTCTGGGTGTATCCGCACCCAAGGCCCCCAAGGAGTCGGCGCTTATGGCCAGGCCATTATTTTATTTACCTAATTTACCTGTCCTAATCACTGCTGACTGGTCACTCCAATTTCGTGCAATGTGATTGACCATAACAACTCCGCCGACACATCACGTGGCACGCCGCGTGACATCTTTCACAAAGTCATTAATTTTGGAATTATTTTAAACGACAATGGAGGCGAAGGTGACCAAGTCGAATAATAATGTACAGTTGAGCACGTATCTGTCGTGGAAATTAGGTGACTCGTTCGATGTCGATGTAGTCGAGATAGAAAACCGTTGGACTGTGAACAAAATTTACTGAAAGTCGTTCAGAAAGCACGCCGATAAAATTCGACTGGACTGCCGGCTGAAAGGTCAGGCCAAAAATGAGTTTTCAACGTATGCCGAAGGTTCATCCAACGTTGTGAAATTAGCCGTCACACGTCATCTTACGTCAATGGTAGGTTTCTAATGAATGTTCATTCGTTCATTCTTAGAACTTATAAGTGCCTCTTCAAGAGACCTACTCGGACAACAGAACTGAATTGAGATAGGCCTACTAGATGAATACTATATGCAGCTATACGAATACGATACACAAAATACGCCTTACACGAAAGTTCCCAAGGTCGACCGCGCATCGCTCGCCTACTCGAACCAGCGCGATAGATTTTCAACCCGCCTACTATGGTCAAATGAGACGCTCTGCAGGCTAACTTTGAAAATGAATGATATCTAGAGTAGATGAAACTTTGACTAGGGCGCTGGTGGTTTTTTAGTTTGAAAGACCGGCTAGGCCTACTGACGAATACAGAATCGAGTGGGTAAGTAAGGAAGATTGTGCATGTGTCGCCAAAAGCTCTGTCGACCTTTTTCATTCATTCATTCATTCGTTCATTTATTTATTCATTCACAGCATTTATTAAGCGCACTCTCATATATAACTAATCAGAGGCCATCCCAGTCCAAACCCAGCGGTAAACAGCAAATTCAAGTGCTTGTAGAAAGTGCATGCATATTTGTAAACTTGCTTACTTACTTTCACGCAAATGTTCCATTTTATTCAATTGTTCAACATATGGAGGCTAAATATGATGCACAAATTATTGATATAAGTTACTTATGAATACAACTTATAATATAATTACAAGAACAACATGAGCTGTGCAAATAGGTTGCACAGGATACAAATTATATTATAGGCTACACCTTAAAGTCAGTGATGGGCACAAAACTATTTTTTTAGTTAAACTAAAACTTTTTTCCAACTAAAAAATATAGTTTAACTAAAGTTGGCAACTAATTTTGGAAAGTAGTTAACTAAACTAAAAAAAGTAGTTAAACTTTTTCCAACTTTTTTCCAACTTCTTATGACAAGCATTTTCACAACAACAGAGGTTAAGTGAACTGTAATAATGCAGAGCGTCAATGACAATTTCGCCTTCAAACTATGCTATGTGTACTGTTCTACCATACAATTACAGGCATGCTGTAAGGAGTGTATGACTTTGAAAACACAGGCTGTTTATGCTAAAACCATTGAGTGTTAATCAATAAGTTTCGCGTTGAGTTGTTGACAGCGTTCAATGTTCATTGTGGAAAATAGTTGCGTATTGCTGATTTTTTAGTTAAACTTTTTAGTTAGCAACTAAAATTTTGTTAGTGTTAAACTATGGTTTTAACTAAACTATTTTTTTAGTTAAACTTCATCCTTAATTAACTAAAAAAATTAGTTAAACTAAAAGTCAGCAGCTTCTTAGTTAGCTATTGCCCATCACTGCTTAAAGTTATATTATAATTTATTTAAAATATTTAAACTATAATGTATATATACAGACTCCCTCCGCTTCCCCTCCTCTGCAGAAATTTTTGAAATGTTATGACTTTTTTGCTAAACTTTGTTTTTATTTTAAGGCAGTGCTACGAAACATGAATATTATTACTTGGATCTCATTCAGAAACTGAATGTACACTAAGTGTTTTCAGTGTGACAGTGCAATATTTCGTTAACAGTTTTAACGTATAAAATTTCAAGCATTACTTACTATAATATTACATTTTACTGCCTCAGTAGGCCTACTTGCATATTACACTCATATTTCAATCATTATAATGGCTGCACATCGAGCAAAGAATCCAGTTAAAAATCTGTTGTTAATTTAAAAGGTACTACATTTAAATCATCCGACTTATCTCTGCTCCTTGCGCAAACCACATGCTAACTAATATTAACTAGTGATGGGCAATGTCTTCAATTGTCTTGTCTTGTCTTGTCTTCAACCTTCCTCGATCAGATTCCGAGGGTTGGTCGCTTCATGGACAAGCTTCCTCCATCTCCTCCTGTCTTTCGTCTCCGACAACACTTGATCGAACGGCAGCTCCATCAAAGTTCTGATGTTGATGATTTTTTGTGTCCATGTTGCTATTTGGGAGGTTAAGGTGGTAAGGTCCCTCGTCTTTCCACCTCGCAGTGGGCGACCACTTGTTTCTGGAGTATCAGCCGATACATGAAATTCTCTCGAGAGACAAAAATTTCTAGGGGGGGGGCAAAATTTTCTGGGGGGACAAAATTTTTGTAGGGGGATAAAATGACGTTTTTTGCATATAATAGTTGACTTACTTCAATAATTAAGTGTTTTTTAGCATTGAAAATCGTGTTGGAACTGTTGGAATAATCACAAAATTAAAGATTTTATTTTTTTTAGATATTTTCAAAATCCAGGGGGAAATTCTCCCTTACCCCCTCCGGACGTCCATGGTCCTATGGGCCTCCACAACGGCGGTGCACTGGGGCCTCCACTCAGGTTAATACGGCCCTGCATGTGATTACTCACTAGATCTTCCCTTCTCATGTGTACGCCGTTGTTGCTGTAGATTAGCCGATTAGCCATCTTCCGCCTTACTCATGGGCGGCAAAAGCCTGCTGCTGCCCAGGCCTTTGCCGCCCACGTTAGCCAACTGTTCAGGGTTCCTGTGGAGCCTGCCCACTTCGCGTTGCGCCCTAGATGGTACTTCTGCACAGCCTTCACCACTGATGGTATAGCCTCTGCCATTCCCTACTGAGTTGTTGTCACCCCCTCACCGCGATGAGGTGTGGGTCGGTCTTTGAGGGGTATGATGGGCAATAGTTAACTAAAAAGTTGCTAACTTTTAGTTAAACTTAAATTTTTAGTTAAGGGTGAAGTTTAACTAGAAAAAATAGTTTAGTTAAAACCAAATTTAACTAACATTTTTTAGTTACTAACTAAAAAGTTTAACTAACAAAATCAGCAAACTACGCAACTATTTTCCGCAATGAACACTGTCAACAACTCAACGTGACGTTTACTTGCTTATCAATACTGGTGTTGTCTCTGCATAGAATACAGCATGTAGTAAGGCGCAGTGTATATAACGACATTGGTCTTTATCTTTATTATTCTTTATATGAGTTGACTGTAGCAAAGATTTGAATTAAAGGCTACATCAGTAAAAATGAATAGTTTATTAGTCACTACTTGCTTCACTGAGGTAAAACTGAAAGAAGACAAAAGCAAGTGTAAGAACTTCAGTGCAAAATGTCCATTTTTGTGTGAATAAAAGGATCTCTGGAAATATTACGTCTACAACCAACTTTCTGAACCACATCAAGGTCTGACGAAACACGACCACCTTCTATTCTTACGATCCAGATACAAATTTGACAGTGTTCTTGCTGTTGCTGATCATTATTGTCATGAATAACGGGCTTTATTACTCAAGTCAAATGAACTGCATTGCATTGCATCATCGTTTGCATTAGCAACTGTCTTTATTCTTTGCTGGTAGAACTGTAGTAGTATATTAGGCTACATAAAAGGGCCTACACATTACATAGATTGAAAGTGAAATTGTCATTGACGCTCTGCATTATTACAGTTCACTTAACCTCTGCTATTGTGAAAATGGTTGTCATAAAAGTTGGAAAAAGTTGGAGAAAGTTTAACTATTTTTAGTTTAGTTAACTTAATTCCAAAATCAGTTGTCAACTTAAGTTAAACTGCTTTATTTTAGTTGCTGACCTTTTCAATCGTTCATTTGTTCATTCGTTTATTCATTCAATCATTCGTTCGTTCATTCATTCATTCAAAGCAGATCACTAAGCATTACGGTGCATTGAACTTTTTTAACAAGAATGTTTTAATAGTTGCCGACAGTTGCCTTTATACTGCTTAGTTTTTGATTTTTTTAAGTCCTGAGGTGTCCCAAGTCTCCTTAAATGTTCGTCATTTGAAGGCTCCGCATTGTATTGTATTTAACATAATTAATTTGCTGTAGACTAAACTAATTCATGAACAGCTTTAATGAGTTCTAATGATCATTTAGTAGGTTGGTGGCAATTCACTGGAGTTCCAAAAGATGAGCAGGCGTTTCTAACTGGTCAGAGAACAGTAGGGTTATGTATATCAGCAATGTAGACAAACCTACGATAAATTTAATATGCTTGTTACAGAACAGAAAAAGCTAAGCTAGCTTGTCGAGTCTAAAAATATCGCAAGTTATTAAGTGGTCATTATGTCGTGGACGTTAATGATGACTCAGTAGGCGATTCTGAATCTCATTTTGATGCCATCATCTGGTTGTAATCACCCAGGTGATGAATCTAAAGATGACGTTGTTCAACCTGGTAGTAATCAAATGTGTGATGAACCTGAATCGAACGTTATAGCCATGAGATCGTCGTAGGCGGCAAACCTTAGCTGAAGACTGTGATCGTCATGGTGTTTCAGACAGGGCAGCTGCATGCTGCGCCACAGCTTCAGCGATGTTGCAGGATTTTGGTGTCATATATGTGACCTTAATTTGTCGAGTGTCACTGACCAAAATAAAATTAGACGTGAACGATTTAAGAAGCATAACTACAGCTGCAAGACTTGAACAACGTAGAGGATTTACTTGGTTCATTTTTTGATGGTCGAAACGATCAAATTCAACAGAACGTCATCAAGAAAAAAATGAGTTTTATCGACAAGTTGTTACCGAGGAACACTCATCGTTGGTGAAGGAACCAGGTTCTACCTACGTCGGACAAGTATCAACCACGACTCGATCAGCCTTGCAAATTTGTAAACCAGATCGGAGCATAAACTTTCACTACATCTCCAGCGTTTGAAGTTGTACTGAAGGTTTTCAACTGCCAATGTACTACAATCGCAATATTCTGTTCGTAGTTGTCATTGACCGCGAGTGGTTCAATTTTCCTACTCTTTTTAAAGATAAATTCAACGAGCACTGGCATCTAATAACCCCATAAACCATGTTGGTCAGTACTTAGGTCAGTCAAAGTTACAGTTGGAAAATCCCATTCAATTTGATCAAAGCACACTACTGGTAACTAACTGTTCACACGTTAATAACCCTTTGCCAATTGGTCCAGAGAAAGCACGGGGACCGCTTGTTACTCCATCAAGATGCAAAGATGGAGCAAGGCATCTGTGGCGCACAATGAAGCTATCGTGTTATCTTTGTGGTGAACTTAAGGCTGTCATAGATCCTGTGATACAACTTAATGCTAATTGTTGTCACACGGAGATTTTGTTACTAGCAGTGTCAACTGAAAACGTGAGGAAATTCAAAAGTTGGGAATGCGTCATATCCTGAAAGCTAGGCAAACTGTACGGTCTGGAATGCGACCTTCCTAGATTCCTATGCCACACACAGGCAGTGGAACTTTATGTTAAAGTAGTGACTGAGGCTTCAGCTGCAGTCTGCGGCATCAAAGCAATGGACGGTTTTATAAAAACAAGATTGGAATCCACGCGAATAATGTCAACATTTAACACTAAGAAAGAATATCGCACAGCCTGACTACTTAATTGCATTAATGGAATAAGACTGGACCGCTACTGTAGTTGAGACTCAACTCACTTTGTAGTCATTGGTGCAATGAACACATGTCATGATGGAATAATATACCTAACATGTTTAACCGGTGTTGCTTTCTACTTCTCATCAGATTCATACTGTAGAGGTTTGTTTTTCTTGACATTGCTGCTTGCTTAACATGGGTAGTGTGCTTCTAATATCAACACTTCAAGGTCACTGGGGCACCTCAAGGTCATGTGCTAAATTGGTGAAATTGCACCAGAATACTGCTGACATCATTTGGCAACTACTCTGCACTATTAGAATTAGGATTGAGAACAGAATTCCTCACATTATAACCGTGCACCCTACTAGGCATACTCAGAGACATTTCAGCAGTCCAATTACGTAACCAGTGCGAATGTGGATTGGAATGATGATTAAAGCATTTGATTTTTGTTTTCTGTTACAAAGGATTCCACCTGATCAAGATTTGTCGCATCCAAAGAGTAGCAGTGGTTCCTGCAGTACCAGTATCTGCCAATCAACTGTGAGTATTCTGGATATTATTATTATTATTATTATTATTATTGTTATTATTATTATTATTATTATTATTATTATTATTATTATTATTATTATTATTATTATTATTATTATTATTATTATTATTATTATTAATTCACCCGAAGTACGTATGATCCTCAGAATTTCAGATATCAGGAAGTGCGTAATTCTGGAATGGCTCATCTTCGCTGATGGTTTCATCGGTGGAAAAGTACTGTAACTAATCGCTGGATAGCCTTATATAAACGCCAATAGAGAAAGTAAGCTTCCATATCGTTATTTTTTCCTCCCAGTTAGGTGCAATAGCCTACATTAGGAACAAAATGATTACGCTGAAGCTGTTACGTGTTTTGGAAAATCAGTCATCGCCCTCCGCAACATCATCAACATCAACACTGCTAGTATCACTATTGTGATTATGATGATGATGACTATCATCATCATCATCATCATCATCATCATCATCATCATCATCATCATCATCGTCGTCGTCATCATCATCATCATCATCATCATCATCATCATCATCATCATCATCATCATCATCATCATCATTATTATTGTTGTTGTTGTTGTTGTTGTTATTAAAACAACTACGAGCGTTAGAGACTTCCCTAACGCCGCCAAGATTTGCCAGGAAATAAATAAAAAGTTGGCATGATGCATTAGTTGGTGTTGGTGTTGTCATTGTTAGAGTGAGGGAAGAGGGAGGGAGGGAAAGTGGAGGAGGAGGAGGAGGGCAGGGTCTATAGTTCATGAGTCATTGCTGCAATGGATGTCTTTGCTGCTGCTGCTTCTGCTGCTTCT
Source organism: Allolobophora icterica (assembly GCA_963556255.1). Classification (NCBI taxonomy): domain Eukaryota; kingdom Metazoa; phylum Annelida; class Clitellata; order Crassiclitellata; family Lumbricidae; genus Allolobophora; species Allolobophora icterica. The sequence continues at coordinate 34,051,697 of OY744603.1, read as the reverse complement.
GCTGCTGCTGCTGCTGCTGCTGCTGCTGCTGCTGCTGTGGATGATGATGATAATGATGATGGTGATGGTGATGAAGACGATGAAGACGACGACGATAATTATGATGGTGATGATGGTGGTGGTGGTGATGACGATGATAACGATGATGATTATAATGATGATGACGATGATGATGGTGGTGGTGATGAGGATGGTGATGGTGATACTGGTGGTGATAATGTATGATGACGATGATGGTGGTGAAGATGATTATCACGATGACAATTATGGTGGTGATGAGGATGATGGTAGTGGTGATGAGGATGGTGGTGATTGTGGTGGTGATGGTGGTGGTGGTGGTGGTGGTGGTGGTGATGAGGATGAGGATGATGACGACGACACGGCGGTGACGTGGTCAATAGGCTTTAGTCATTGCGCGTTAGAGATTAAAACATCGACCGTGACGCATTGGCCAGAGCAGCAGCAGCAGCAGCAGCAGCAGCAGCAGCAGGGACGCCATGTGACATTACGATGGCACCGCTAATGAATGTGCCACAACACCACCACCACCACCACCATGGTCGGCTTCAGCAGCAGCTGGTGCATCCACTCTCCGTTCGCATGCTCTGAGCACTAATGGCTCTTCATTACGAGCCACGGCCCCCTCTGTCGCCCTGCGCTCAATCGAGACCATGGATCTACTTCGTAATAACACGATTCCTCGTCATAAATACGTGTGTGCTTAAGACTGCTTAGGCTATCTCCTACCAATTTTACCTATGCATGAAATGTTCATATTATACGCGGCGTATTTCATATTTAACGATTGTTATTTATCAATTCTCTCTAAATGGGTATATGTGCATAATACATATGCGTATGTCCATACATCGATATTATTTATTATTTATTTATTACTCGCGTGTTCAGTAAATCAGGATTCTGAGGCGCGGATGTTATGTCCGCCAGAGGTCAGGACGAAGTGGTTAGGTCTTGACAATTGACTGGCAGTTGGCAAGTCAGACCTTTTGAGACTGCAGATGATAGGAGAAGCGCTGCAGCAGATGAAAGCAATTGGTCCTGTCCCATAGGTTCTATAGAAGCAAGCTAAGGGGAGGAGGTGATAGACGAATGGTAACACTCATGGCCAGGAGAGCATGAGATCGCAATTCGATACCCTTAACCCCCCTCGAAAGCTAGCGCCTTGCATGGCTGCCAAAACGTGTGTTTAATTAAGATCTTGATTGTACTGTCATGTGTCGTGGTAACTGCGTACTTGTCATTTTGAATTAATAAAGAAGATTATTATATATATATATGTGTGTGTGTGTGTGTGTGTGTGTGTGTGTGTGTGTGTGTGTGTGTGTGTGTGTGTGTGTGTGTGTGTGTGTGTGTGTGTGTGTGTGTGTGTGTGTGTGTGTGTGTGTGTGTGTGTGTGTGTGTGTGTGTGTGTGTGTGTGTGTGTGTGTGTGTGTGTGTGTGTGTGTGTGTGTGTGTGTGTGTGTACATATATATGTATACAGCGATGTATATTTGTGTAGAAAATTACTTTTGAAAATATTTTATATTTGCCAGTTATATTTATAAATTCTTGATAAATGGGTGTAGGGCATACTCATAATGATTACTAATCTCTCTATTATAGATGTGTGTGTGTGTGTGTGTGTGTGTGTGTGTGTGTGTGTGTGTGTGTGTGTGTGTGTGTGTGTGTGTGTGTGTTTGTGTGTATGAAGTCTACAGCCGTACTGTGTATATTTATATTAGGCCTATAGCGTTTTATATGGAAAATGAGGCGCATATCATGCTTAAATTTAATCTAATTGCGAGGATGATTTACTGAAGCTGCACGCAGTCCCTGTAAGCGATACGTGACGTTTTTTTCCTCTGATGTTGATGATACTGTTCAGATGAGGAGTATATGGCGCGCCTGCATGCTGATGCTGGTACTGTTTCAATATTCATGATCATTTGCTGATGAAATCGTCTGACACGCACCGGTATTCCAATAACTCCGTCAATCAGTTTTTGTCTGCAAACTGCGCATCAAATGACGCGCGTGGTTGGCCGCCAATTTGCCGGCGCACTCGCATATTCCCTTTCTTCTTCGCCTCCGTCGAACTCCCTCCGACGACCAACCTTTGACCCTATAGATTTGTTCCAGCTGCGTGCGCTGGTTCCCCGCCGGAGGAGCAGAAGATAAATCTTCTCACAGTTTAGCTGCGTTATTGCTTTGTCAAGCAATTATCACTGCGTAATAAGAAGAGTTATAGTGGTAATCATGTCACGTTGTTTGTCACTGAGCCAAGGGTTCTCGGAGACCCCCCCCCCTCTCGCCTCGGTCGTATACGGTCATAATTGATGCCCTGCGGAAGATGAGGCTTGCCGGACTGTCCATTGGTCATCCAGTGATCCCTATTTCCCAAACTGACCCTTTCGCTCATTCCGTTTGCATCGGCTGCACTGTCCTCTCTGGGATCGGACTTTCTTCGGACCGCATACAAAGCTCGGTTCGGAACAATCCAACAGAATGTAATTCTCCTTTCTAAAAAGTAAAAACTACATCTATATCAAAAGCCCTTTATACACCAAGGCGAACGAACAGCCAGAGAATGTATCTTTCCGCAGCAGATAAATTATATCCCTGGCTAAGTCTATTCGTTTGAGTTACATGCCAACAGAGGGCACCCGCAGCGTGACGCACTGGTGGCACGTGCGTCCACTCACCAAATCAAATCCATACAAGGAATAGGCATCGCATCGATATTTTTGTTAAGCGACAATACGGCATGTTAAAGGCTTAAAGCATTGGATGTTGTCTAAATTAAATTTTGTTTGTTACGTTTGTCACTACTCACTAATCTATCTATTGGCAGCTATTTCAACTTTCCTACTTAGGCCTATTATATGATAGCAAATCGGACCAGCGGCCGTATTATTTGTTTGCGAGAAGGCTGTGCGTCCAATTTTTTAAGCCTGCGGGCGGCCCTGCATACCAATAAGTCTATTCAATATAATAACCTACAATACAACTGGATTTGCTATTGCCCTCCTTCAAAAGTCCTGAAGTGCACGCACGACCACACGACATAACATCGGTGGAACTGAGCAGTTGTTCAAAGTCTCTACTCTGTGAGCAGTTGTTCAAAGTCTCTACTCAATGACCGCTCTGTGAAGGCTCCAAACCGTACTCTCCCCTTTACAGACTGAGCGCTCTAACTAATCGGCTATCTTGTCCCACATATGCGTATAGACAGACATGCCAGTATGTTTATCTCTGAGTGTGTCCTTTCCTCTCTATGTACGTATGTATGTATGTATGTATGTATGTATGTATGTATGTATGTATGTATGTATGTATGTATGTATGTATGTATGTATGTATGTATGTATGTATGTATGTATGTATGTATGTATGTATGTATGTATGTATGTATCTATGTATGTATGTATGTATGTATGTATGTATGTATGTATGTATGTATGTATGTATGTATGTATGTATGTATGTATCTATGTATGTATGTATGTATGTATGTATGTATGTATGTATCTATGTATGTATGTATGTATGTATGTATGTATGTATGTATGTATGTATGTATGTATGTATGTATGTAGGTATGTATGTATGTAATTATGTATGTATGAGTATGACATTGTATGTATGCATGTATGCATGTATCTATTATAATATGGATGTATGCATATATGCATGTATGTATGATTGTTTGTATGTATATTTTTATGCAGTGCTTTTTTCAGTTGGAACGCGTCGGAACGGCGTTCCGGCACCTTTTTTCAGCTACTAAAAAATAATTTATTTATTTTAATAATAAAAACAATAATTTAGTTATTCTACTTTAATTTCGGTGTTGTGAACTGTTTTCAGTGTTTATTGAGACCCTTCCAACCCCAAATTCCGTTTTTCTCGGGATTTTAACCCTTCCATAACTGTTCAGTTCCGGAACCTTTTGTTCAGTTCTGGAACCTTTCTTTCTAGAAAAAAGCACTGTTTTTATGTATGTATATAGGTATGTATTTATGTGTGTCGGCCTACGTATGTATGCAACGGTTAGCCAACGTTTCGTTGATGTCCATTAGTAGAGTTTTTCTCCTTTCGTTTCGCTGCTGGTCGGAATGAGATTTATCTTTTAAAGTCCTGGTAATATTTAGGATAATTGCAGCTTAACTCGGATGTTGGGCGTTTGTGGCACCATTAGACGACGGCGTTGCAGTGGTTGCAAAACCTACATCGCTCGAGGCGACGCTGCCGCGGCCGACTATAGCTATTCACTCGGCTTGCATGAATGTTTCATCGAAGGTTGGGCCAAACAACAAACTCCGTTTATGCATGAAGTCGTTTGTCTTGCCACACGAGAGGTCACGAGTCACGAACAGCAACGCCATTCACAGCTACGGTCTCACTGGCTGGCCGATGCCGTTTTTATATAGCGCGAGGAGATTTATTAGATGGCTTGCACCGGGATCCATGCTGTTCCGTTCCAAGTGTGTCAATGCTCAGTGGTGTGTGAGCAGATGTGTTGGCCGTATGTTATCCGTAATTGTGGAACGATTTATGAAGACGAGTGGGAAGAGGGATACGACGGAAGGAATAGGTAATCAGATACTGATAAGAATTCAAAGCAAGGAAACGACGAGGAAGAAAAGCAGAACAGGAACACGCAACTGGACTTGTGAATGGGTCCAAGACTGAGCATATGAATAGGTCTATCCATCTATAGCTATTCTCGTAGTAAACTAAAGCAGGCCTAAAAGAACTCCGTCACTGTACATACTCTGGTAGTGCCAGTCCAAAGCCGGGATGAAGGAGGGGCGAGCGACGCTAATCATCTTTGTTATGACGTAGGCCTAGAACCGTTAGACGACAATTAACCAAGCACTTCTGTAAAAACAGATGCAGAACAACCTCTTATTCTAGATCAGCGCAAGCCATCCGTATGACGTGTTAGCTTATGAGGGCTGGTGGCCAGTCCTCTCCCTCGCCGTCTGTTCTTCCCACTAAAAGTTTACGGTTAGTTTGACTCGTCACAGCTGAGTTCGCTACGATCCGAAATGTCAAAGCAAATAGACCCATATGTTCATAGCCTACTTGTGTGTAGGTTAGCATCCAAGGACTCTATACAAAGGACTGGAATCTCCTTATGTAAGGCCGTTAGACAAGTTATCTCGTCCATGGAGCGTGGCGCCTCCAGCGACAAAGGCGTAGAACTTCGTGTTTAGATAGCAAATGCAATGCGCTTTCTGCGAAGAAAATCGACGAATAATTATTTTTTAATTAATAAACAATTGCCTGTGCAGAGGAATTATATTTAATATGTGCTGTATTGTCTATTACAACTTATATGACATTTTATTCAATTTTAAAGCTAATTTTGCAGAACTTTTGCAGTACGCAAACATGCCACAATTGGACCCACACTCTATCAATTCTTTAGACCTGCGTGTGTGTGTCGAATGTTGATTACGGTTACACAATCTGATGGTAAGTGTCCCAACGTGTTAGCCAGGGCTTTGGCCTAGTCAGTTATTAACTCTGCTGCCAGTCTGATCTAAAGGCTTTGCATACAACCAAACCAGCTGCAGTCCTCGTCGCAAGTCGACAGCGTGTACCACAGTCCTCCACAAGGGGGAATTAGCAAATGTTCTTGCAGTCTCTGGATGACTGTTTGGTACAGTTTTACTGACCACTGAAGAATGCACAATCTCTTGACAGTTTTGTCAACATATATTTAGGTAAAATTAACTTCATTATTGCTTGTCTTTATGGCCGTTTCTAAAAAAACTTAGTATTGGGGTTGAAGTAGGCCTATTTATGACTGCAATCCAGAAACATGGTATAGGCTCCCTACATTTTAATTTTTTAACCACCCCAAAGCACTTTGTTATTAATTTACTGACTCAGGTGGATGAGGAGCTGAGTTCGCCCATACAGCATGGTATTCTGTGCATGGATACCATCAAAGTACTAACCATGCTCAGCGTTGCTCAACTACTTGCACTTTGCCAGCATCTTAAACAGTGTCTCTATATGATAGTTTTTGAGATTGTGAGGCAATGACTGATCGGTTGATAACTGTTCATTAAGTTGACACTTAAATGTTGGTCTTTATAGTGATCTGGAAGATTTGCATTACTTTACACCATTATTTTAGAATTCTACTACTTAATATAAAGTTACAAGTGCGACTTTTTTGCAATTCTTGATTACATTGTTAAATCCTTTGCAACACATAACTTTAGGCCTTTTTTGCTTAGTTTCTTTATTCAACTAAGAACATTTAATACAATATATAGGCCTACACAATACTCATTACCATTTCAGATCATTGCAAAACACACAAATCATTAGGAACAAAAGTTTTTATAATTAAAGCTTTCACTAACTGAGTTATAAATTTGTACAGAATACTGTTCAGAGCCAATGCTAAAGTGTACCTGTGCAGACAGATGTAACAAACATTGTAATAAATTTGAATCTTGCACTGTTTTTTAAATGTTTGTAAATATTCTACACTAAGTATTTAGTCAACAACGATAATGACAATGATGATGATGATGATGATGATGATGAATGATGATGATGATGATGAATGATGATGATGATGATGATGATGATGATGATGATGATGATGATGATGATGATGATGATGATGATGATGATGATGATGATGATGATGATGATGATGATGATGATGATGATGATGATGATGATGATGATGATGATGATGATGACGACGACGACGATGAAATCCAAAAGCCCTTGAGATTTCACTACATGTAAAAGAATAAGTTTCAACAGACTGAAAGAGAAACCATGGAGTAACAAGGTATAGGCCTACATGGGTCTATAGCTTCGTAATGCCCAACGCATGTTTCCACAATTTAGATTACTTAAACTACAGTAATTAAAAACAATATCTATACACTTATTATCATTTACCTTTGTTGGTTCTTTGGAAACCGAAAGAAAGATAACCCGGGATTCTTCTTCCTAGAATTCGTGCCATTAATAGCTGAAGACCACATCGCGTCTGTAGACTTGCTTACCTCTCGAGAGACCCGTACACCCGCGACGACAGATGTCGCCACGATCTCCCCGCTGCCGGAAGTACAACGTTATTTTCACGAGTAACCAATCCTCTAAATATAGAATCCTTGGTTAGCATCTAGACATTTCATATAGCGCCTTTTGTATTGGCGATGCCTAAGATAGACTAAATGCTTTTACAGTTACTATTAACAAAAAGTAAATGGTTCTGGTGATGCAGGTGTGAAGCTGGGTGTATTGATGTTGGCGACACATACACGAGGTGAGTTGGTCTCGTTTGAGTGTCATGTTTTTGCATGCGGGTTGAAACCCCAGCCATTCGTATATAACTGACAGTTTCTTGTCAGAGGTCGTGACCCCTTGAGGGCAAAGGTTGTCGTGTTGTCTGCTGCATCTTTTGTCGGGTTCAGCGTCAGGACCGCGTCTCTGAGGACGACGGTTGATATCGGCGCCTAATAAATAACTGACCACCTTTCAACAGCTGACAGTTGATGTTTTCAGCCTCAGCATGCACCAGAGGCCAGACAAGCGAGAGAAGAGACTGGGACGAGCGCCTCATCATCTGCAGCCTGGCATCGAGACGACGGGGAAGGAGGAGCTGCGGCCGCTGCTGCGGGTCCGACCAGCAGCCGAGGAGGCGTCGCTGCCCTCGACGACCCAGGGGCTCTCGTGTCTTACGACGGCGACCCGGAGGGCGGCGCAGAGGGAGGCGAGAAGTTGGGCAGCATCCAGTTCAGCCTCAGCTATGACCCGAAGGAGTTGGTTCTTACGCTCAAGGTCATCCGCGCCGTTGACCTCGTCGCAAAGGACATGTCCGGCACGAGTGACCCGTACGTCAAAATCCTGCTTCTGCCGGACAAGAAGCGAAAACTCACGACGAAAATCAAGCGGAGAAACCTCAATCCCCGCTGGAACGAAACGTTTGCATTCGAAGGTAGGAAGATGGATGACGAGTCCGCTTTCTCCATCGTCTCTATTATTCATTGACCGCAGGGGATCCCCGGTGTTTTCTGTACTTATCGGTTTTTGGGTGTTTGTTGTGTGTAAAATATTAACGTTTGTATTAAAAGTGTTCTTGTTAGAGGAGATGGATGATGGAATGGAGAGATGGAGATTCAGAACGGAATCTACGATCAATCATCGTCATCCGTAGCAGTCCATACACTGCTCTCGTCCTCTTCATTCGATTCCAGCTCCCCTTCTCCACTTACTCCTATACCATCTGTTCCTCCTGTCCTTTGTTTGTCTAACATATTTAAATCCTCTCTCTATCTCCTTCTCTCTCTCTGGCTGTCTGTCTGTCTGTCTGTCCGTCTGTCCGTCTGTCTGTCTCCGTTCGCCCTTCAGCAGGTCCAATTGTCATCGTTCGTTTTGTAAGTCTATCTTTCGTCAATCTTCTCTATCCGTGTCCGTCCTTTCATATGTCCCTACTTCCCTGCCGCCTGTCCGTCTGTCTAGCTGTATGTCTGTGTGTATATCTGCCTCTGTGTGTGTTCAAATCGTGCTCCTATTTCGTCCGACTCTCTTCGTTTGCTCTGTCTGTTTGTCTTTCTTCCAACATCCGTCTTCCGTCCATCCATCCATCCATCCCTCCATCCATCCATCCCTCCATCCATCCATCTATCCATCTATCCCTTGGTCCACTATCTGTGCAATGGCGTCGATCAATGATCGGTTGGCGGCGCTGGTCTTTTATAACGGTGGGGGGGAGGGAGAGCTGCCTTTGAGGCGCCTTCGCTTCGGCTTAATAACGGTCAACGGTCGACGCCAAATAACTGAGATATCACTAGCGCCATCTCTCGTTCATCCGCCAATTCCTCCCCTCATCACTCATTCTTCCGTCTTTCCAAATAGACGTCGCCTTCCGCTCTTCCGTAGCTCTTCCGTAGCTGTTCCATCGCTCCACGTACGTCGTCCAAATCCAAATTCTCCGCTCTTCTTTATTACATTCCATAGTACTTCGTTGCTCGCAGTTCATCCTTCCTGTGTTTATCCTCTCAGCGGTTTTCATATCTGTGTGTAAGCTTTGTCTGCAATTTGCCCCACCTTCTGTATACGCAGAAGCTAAGAGTATTCTTCAGTGTCCAATGTGCAGTGTAGTTAAGAGCGACTTCAAGGAGTTTGTCTATCATCTGAAACTGCTTCATGAACATACTGCAACCTTCTCTGTCACCTGTCATATTTTACACGTGTTGGTATACCAGGCAGACAAAGAAACGGACTGCAGACAAAAAGAGAGAGACAGACCGACTGACAGACTGACTGACTGACTGTAAGATAGGTTGAACGACTGAACGTGTGACTTAACTGCAAACCAACGAACTTACTTTGACTGACCGATTGTCTGACTGACTGAGAAAATGACTTACTGGTTGACTGACTGACTGACTGACTGACTGACTGACTGACTGACTGACTGACTGACTGACTGACTGACTGACTGACTGACTGACTGACTGACTGACTGACTGACTGACTGACTGACTGACTGACTGACTGACTGACTGACTGACTGACTGACTGACTGACTGACTGACTTGGAAATAGATTGACTGACTGACTGACTGGCTGCCTGACGGGGAATGACTGACTAACTGACTGACTGACTGACTGACTGACTGACTGACTGACTGACTGACTGACTGACTGACTGACTGACTGACTGACTGACTGACTGACCGACTGACTGACTGGCTGCCTGACGGGGACTGACTGACTGACTGACTGACTGACTGACTGACTGACTGACTGACTGACTGACTGACTGATTGACTGACTGACTGACTGACTGACTGACTGACTGACTGACTGACTTGGATATAGATTGACTGACTGATTGACTGGCTGCCTGACGGGGAATGACTGACTGACTGACTGACTGACTGACTGATTGACTGACTGACTGACTGACTGACTGACTGACTGACTGACTGACTGACTGACTGACTGATTGACTGACTGATATACTTGGAGGTAGACTGTCTGACTGACTGGCTGACTGACTCACTCACTCACTCATTGTAAGCATTCATTGCATGATTTATAGTACGACCCTCTCGCTTGCTCCTTCCGTCTCGGACTTCCTTTGGTTCATCCGTCTATCAGTATCCGTCTGTCCGTCCATCTGTCTGTCTGTCTGTCCGTCTGCCTTCGTATATAATTAACGCAACACAGTCTTCGATGTAAACATGGTCTGTAATCATGTCTGTAATTTCTTTCTGGCGTCAAATGATTCCATCCGGCGACAGCGAAGGAAGAGGAGGGGGTGGTCCTCCTTAGAATAGAAAGCCAAGTGAAATAAGCGACCACATGAAATGGAATACGACGACAACTAAGCGTCGATTTTATATATATATATATATATATATATATATATATATATATATATATATATATATATATATATATATATATATATATATGGTCTACACTTTCCAGTTGTTGACATTGTCGCTGGCTGCGTGAAGCTTTAGTGCAGCATCACCAGCAGCTTCTGCAGCTGCGTCATTGTTATTGTAGGTCTTTGTGAACTGATGGCAAACTGTTCCAAGACGAGTGCCAGAGTCATGTGCAATTGTTGTTGCCACACCTCATTCAAAGCCGCATGGAGTTTTCCATGTACTGTATATAGACACATGTATAGGCGTACATACGTGTATACATTTTATACATACACACACACACACGCACATACATGCTTTGTCTCCTATATAGTACCCAGGCAAAGGCATGTAAACGTAAATGTACACGTTTTGCAATTACAGCGACCCAAATGCCTCGAACCTAATCAATTTTCAATGACTTGATCATGAGTAGGTCTATACTATGCTTTTCCAAGATAGTACTGTGTTAATTATAGACTCCAAATTTATAATATATATATATGCACACTAATTTGTATGCAGTATTTTTGTGTGTGACTGTGTGTGCAGTGTGCTGATAGCTTAACAAAGTGGGTGGGAATGAGTAGGGACGTGGAGAAACTTCCCTCTTGCTGAGTCTCATTATCCCACAGCAATTTCCAGTTCCCACTTAGGCCCTACTATTATACGCTTCTGCCCGTTGGTCTTTTCCCACTGCTGTCATTCACGCAGGCATAAATCGCACACAGACATGTGCATACATATCTGTTGGTATATATATAAATGTATATGTATATGTATGTATATATATATATATATACATATATATATATATATATATATTTACGTGTATGTCCATTATGTACGCCTACTTGTGCTTTGTGTTGATATAGGCAATGTATATGATCCGAATTAATGCACTGATTTAGGCCCATGGGAATTTGAATACATTGCTAATGGAATGTGAATGAGCTACAGACATGGATGGAGAGAGAACAGAAGATCCCATTCGCCTAGATGCGTCCCGTTCATTTTTTATGATGGCAAACAGTCTTAGAGTTTTAAATATCGTCACTGATTGCAGCGACCCTGTCTGTCGCCTCTTACGGTTGCGTTGACACGGGGTCCAACTCGTGAATAATGGAAAACGCCATTGCACGACCCGTCCCCAATTGGGACAGAAACACCAGTCAGATTATCTACGTGTAGGGTGAGAGGTGCCAAACGCCCCCTTTAAGGGACATAGTGACTCTTTAGCAAATGACATACGTGTAGGGTAAACGGGTGAAACGCCCCTTGAAGGGAAATAATGACTCTTTAGGAATGGCGTACGTGTAGGGTAAAAGGGGTGAAACGTCCCTTTAAGGGAAATAGCAAACGGTATAATGATGACACTCCGTGCTTCCGCTAGAGCTGGTCCAATAATTACCATACAGTAGAATTGAAATAATTGCGGGAAGACCTTTCCTCGAGGTGGCATTTTGCCCACTATACCCGAGTGCGAATTACTACATTATGCTATTAATGTTCTGTTTGGTTTCTAGGATTTCCATACGCTAAACTGGTCAGTCGAACCCTCTACCTTCAAGTTTTGGACTACGATCGATTCAGTAGAGATGATCCGATCGGAGAAGTCTGCCTTCCACTCGGTGACCTCGACCTCTCCAAAGTTCAAACCATCTGGAGAACACTTCAGCCTTGCAAGGGTCACACGGTCCGTATATATATACACTATAATAATCCATTAGTGGTGGTGGTGGTGGTGGTGGTGGTGGTGGTGGTGGTGGTGGTGGTGGTGGTGGTGGTGGTGGTGGTGGTGGTGGTGGTGGTGGTGGTGGTGGTGGTGGTGGTGGTGGTGGTGGTGGTGGTGGTGGTGGTGGTGGTTGATGACAAGACGCAGCGCTTGTGCTTGGCTTTTGAACAGCGTTTGGCTTTTGGGCGGCGCTTTAGAATTTCGAGATTACGATTACGAACACATAATAAAGTAACAACTTAAATTGTTCCTAATTGAGCTTAGTTAATTAGGCCTACCAAGGAAGCTGCAAACCAGCAGTATTCTGTGCCGGTCCTATGCCCGGATAAAGGAGGAAGGTTTGCCAGACGGGTGTCGAAACTCTGGCAGTAAAAAGACAAGTCGATTGAAATCTGATGTCACGTTAAAGTTGGTACCAACAGGGATGATGCGAAAGTGTCATGAGTGGATTTGACATTGTTAGGAATGCATCAGACACCTAAGGGCGCTGAGCCCATGGTTATTGATTGACTGATTGAATTACATTCTCCCGAAATAAACAGCAAGAAAAATGAAGATAATATATACATGTACAAAGTGTCTATACGAAAACACAGCTTTGTACTTGTTCGAGTCTGGAGAAATACGCTTTAATTGTCAAATTTTGAAAAGAAATTTTGAAAGGCAGGTCTAAACTTTAAACTTTTTACGGGCTCTAGCTCCGTCAAAAACCCTTTTTGGAGAATTTAAGACGCTGTATTTAACCCCGAAGTCGGAGTACCATGGGCACCTCTAGCTTTTATATTCACACGTGGGGCCCTCAAGACCTAAAGCGTCATGAGATTTCAATCCTAAATTCCAACTCTCAGCCAAACCATCACGAACTGAACCCTTTCAAAATTATTGTCCCGATTGTAAAGTTCTCACGGGTATACACCTTCATCACCAGCAAGTCCTTAGTCTGAGAAACCTATTTGAGGAGGTGTGGCTTCTTGAGTTAGGAGAACGTGTGGATGGATCTTTTTATTGATCAGACTTTATATCAATTTGCTGAACGAATGACTGAATAAGGCTAACTTAATTTACTCAGAATTGAGAAGAAACGAGGAAACACAATGTAGACGAACCCAGTACCCTGCTTATGATATCTGAGAGATGTAGGCCATTCGCAGCACTCAGATTTCAAGGCAGACCCACACAATAGCCTCTTGCAGGAAACCATCCAATTGTGTCGAGAAAATTCGATGCCAGAAGCCTGTCAAAAGAAAGGACGTTAATGCAGATTATGAAGAAGATTGAGCAAACAGTCGACATCGCAAGTGCTATTGAAGCAAGCATACAAATGCAGCTAAGGCCAGCCAGGCATACATGTATGCAACTAAGGCCAGGCATACATGTATGCAACTACGGCTAGGCATACAGAATACAGATGCAGCTGAGGCCAAGCATACAGCATACAGATGCAGCTAAGGCCAGGCATATAGATGCAGCTAAGATCAGGTATACATATGCAGCTAAGGCCAGGCATATAGACGCAGCTAAAGCCAGGCATATAGATGCAGCTAAGGCCAGGCATACAGAATATGGATGCAGCTAAGGCCAGGCATATAGATGCAGCTAAGGCCAGGCATACAGAATATGGATGCAGCTAAGGCCAGGCATACAGATGTAGGTAAGACCAGGCATATAGATTCAGCTAAGGCCAGGCATACAGATACAGATGCAGCTAAGGCCAGGCATACAGAATATGGATGCAGCTAAGGCCAGGCATATAGATGCAGCTAAGGCCAGGCATATAGATGCAGCTAAGGCCAGGCATATAGATGCAGCTAAGGCCAGGCATACAGATACAGATGCAGCTAAGACCAGGCATACAGATGCAGCTAAGGCCATGCATGTAGATGCAAAATACGGATACAGGTAAGGCCAGGCATATAGAATACAGATGCAGACATATGCATCTGCATGTACATGTATAATACTCGTATGTATGTAGGCCTATGTATAATTGTATATATATATATATATATATATATATATATATATATATATATATATATATATATATATATATATATATATATATATATATATATATATATGGATATATAAATAGATATGCGTGCATATATGGATAGGTATGAATTCCTTTATATAATATGTATGTGTATGCTTGTATATTTGAATATGTATGTGTCGTGGTCTACGCGGGTGCATGCATCAAGGGAAGAAAACCGACGCGTCAACAAGCTTGTTTACAACGCACGGAAAATTCTGCAGCAAGCTGTCAACATTAGTTCGGTGCATGCAACAAGGATATACGTGTTCAGTAGGACTTTCCAGGGAAAAGTACAGTGACGTCACAGAACGTTCTGGAATCCGGGAGAACTCTATATAAGATAGACCTGATGTACATTGGGGGCCCTTTTGACGAAGATTTGTAAACGTTGAAACATTGATCGTATGACGTTCAATCGAGACCAGCCAACCTGTGTGCTGTCTACGATTGTGATATTTGATAGATGAGTTGACTTACTTTACACTTAATCGACTTTATTTTTAAATAAAGATCTTTTAATAGTTCCTTCGTTGGTTCGTCGTTGCGATCGAAGGAGTCGACCGCGACATTATTGGTGTCAGAAGTGGGATCATCGGTGTTGGATCCGGTGAAGAAGACGCGAGCCGGCGGAGGAAGGAGTCAACCCGGAGGATCAAGAGACGGTCTGTTCCAGACAGCGAGCGGATCGAGACGCCTTTCTACCGTGGGAGACGGGTGAATCGGCATACGACAGTCGGACGGACGAAGTGCGTCGTTCGGCTGAGACAGCAGAAGACAGCAGTCAACATACGGGTAAGATCCTAGGTGTTGTCGTGGCTGAGAAGGAGAAAAGAGAGTGGAGTTGCAGCCGAGTGGGAGGCAGCCATTATTTCTCTTTCAATATCTGCTGATTATTTCTTTGAAATTTGATCCATTGTTGTGATCGAGGCCAGACTTGCGTGAGCTTGTATAGTTTTTGCGTACTTGGCGAGTGTACTTCTTTGGATACTGAATAGTTGCACTTTGGGTTGTGGAATTTTCCTTTTGTGTGGCGGGTTTGCCGCGTGGTGTCTGTTTTTTTTTGTGTTGACTGACTGTTTGTAAAAATGGAAGCGTTGACAACAGAGATGCAAGCGAATATTCGCAAAATGTCGTCTGAGCGCCTTAGGGTGTATCTTATGAAGGCAGGAAGGGACGAAGATGATGTTATGTCATGGGATCGAAATCAATTAATGGAAGAATGGGCCATGGAGATTGGAAAAGAGGAAGAGGAATTTAAGGGTAGTCCAATATCTCCAACAGGAGTGGATTACGAGCTGCAGAAGCGCCGTCTGGAGTTCGAAATCCGTAAATATGAAGAACAAAAGAAAGAACAAAGGGAGAAGGAAGAAAGAGAAAGGGAGGAACGGAAGGAGAAGGAAGAAAGAGAAAGGGAGGAACGGAAGGAGAAGGAAGAAAGAGAAAGGGAGGAACGGAAGGAGAAGGAAGAAAGAGAGAGGGAGGAACGGAAGGAGAAGGAAGAAAGGGAGGAAAAGAGGAGAGAGGAAGAAAAGAAGGAACGGAAAGAGAAAGAAGAAAGAGAAAAGAAGGAACGGAAAGAGAAAGAAGAAAGGGAGAGGAAGGAAAAGCAGGAAGAACGAAATGTTAGAGATTCTTTAGCAAGTCGTACTAAGCGTTATAGTGATGCCCTCAAGAATATTCTTTGGAAATTTCCTTCCGACCCTATAGAAATTCCAGGTTTCTTTGATCACTTGGATGGTTTGTTTAATGTGTATGAGGTGGATGAAGATGTTAGAGCAAAATTATTGCTAGCCATTTTAAGTGAAAGAGCTAAGGCATTAACCATGCGCCTTACTGAGGCACAGCTCCATGACTACAAATTCCTGAAGGAGTTTTTGCTAAGGGAGTTTAAGATAAGCCCTTCAAATCTTAGAGCCCGATTTTGGTCGTTGCACAAAGCATCGGACGAATCATTTACGATCTATTCATCCAAATTGCGTGTGGCTCTTATGTATTATTTGAAAAGTAGAAAGATAACTGATGAGTTTGATAAACTTGTAAGTTTATTGGTTGCGGATCGGCTTAAGGAGTCCTTGTCGAAGGCTTGTTTAGATTATATCTTGGCCCAAGAAAAAGAGGAGTGGTTGAGCTGTGAAGACATAGCTAATGCGGCTGACATTTATGTAGCGTCGCATGATGGTGGGAATGACTTAGTATGCCGTAGTCATCCGACACCGAAGTATAACAATTGGACGAAAGTTCAACCACATGTTCAAGTCAATAACCAGACAGCTCAACCCAAGTCTCCCAAACCGGAATTAAGGGGTGAAGCCAAGATAGGTGCGAGGGTGTCTCAGGAGGAGGCCAAGGTAAAGGGTCTCTGTTTCCTATGTCATCAGAAGGGTCATATGGCAAGGGAGTGCCAGACCAAACCAAGTTCTAAAAAGGTGAGTACTTGTATATTTGGGAACCCAACTGAAGAAGTGATCGACTCATGTGTTGAGAAGGTCAACGTGTTGCATGAGATACCTGAACAGGTAAAGCAAGGGAATTTATTGGATAATTCTAAACCAATAGGGTTGGAAACTGCTGTAAGGGTATACGAGAATAGTATTGATGGATTACACGAGAGGTCGTATATCAATGTACAGATTGAAGATCTCCCTTCTCAGCCAGCATTATCTGATTCAGGAGCAGAAATTTGTTGTATTGATAAGAAATTAATTGAGTCATTAAACTTACCCGTGATTAAACGGATTAATATAATTGGTTTTCAGGGAGAAGGATGTAAGGCAGATGTAGTATACCTACAAATGAAATTAGCTAATTCAATGGAAGGAACGACGAACATTGCGCCATCTTTGTGCGTCATGTTCGCTGCAGTCCCTGAACTAAATGAACGGGTTATTTTGACACCCCATGTTGTGGACCTATTAAGGGATAGTTCGCAATATGTAGTGATGGTAGCTGGCGTAGATCGATGTGTACAAATAAATAAAGGGGCAGAAGAAGATAACTTAGAAGTTAATATCGAGAAAAGTAACAGCAACGAATCCTTGCCGTCAGAAGTGAATGAATATTCTCAGGAGCAACTAGTTGATGATTCAGATAATTTTCTTGATGTTGAGTCAACAGAGTTCAAGTCTGATGAGGGAGTAGCGAATAATGATACTTTATTGCGTGAGCAACAGAATTGTCACAATCTTATATCTTGCTGGCAACAAGCGAGACAGAATAAAAATAATTTCTTTATAGATAATAACCTCCTGTACCACAAAGGGGAAATTATGGGACATAAAGTTAATCAATTATGTTTACCGGAAGATAGAATCGAGGTTGTCTTGCGAGTAGCACACGATGCCCCATGTGCTGGGCACATGGCTTTTAAGGCAACGAGAGCCAGGATCAAATTAAACTTTTGGTTTCCAAGAATGGATGAGAGGATTCGCGAATATTGTGCGTCTTGTCAAATTTGTCAACTAAGAACTCCAGTTAAAGTGGCAGATCGAGTCCCGATCACTCCTATTCCGAGGGCGGATGAACTCTGTTTTAACCATCTAAATATGGATTGTATTGGCCCTATGGTAGTGACTGGAGAATCCAACAAATCGAAACCCCAGTACAATTATGCTTTGGTTCTGGTGGACAAATTTTCTCGTTGGCCGATGGCGTATCCTCTTAGATCGCTGAATGCAAAGGGAGTTTGTGAAGCGCTGTTGCAAGTTTTTACAACTTTTTCTATTCCAAGGATCATCAGTTCTGATTGTGGTACCAACTTTACCAGTCGTTTGACGAAAGAATTCTTGCGGCGAATGGGTTGTAGTCCCAGATTTAATACCCCTGGACATCCTGAGGCAGCTGGATTGGTTGAAAGATGCAACCAAAGCTTGAAAACCATGATCTTTAAGCTTGCTCAATCTGATCCTCGTGGATGGCACCAATTGTTACCGTTTGTTCTGTGGAGCCTTAGAGAAAAACCTTCAGGCACGACTCATATTTCGCCATTCACTATGGTTTATGGAACTCTTCCTCGGGGTCCACTTAGTGTGTTGAAGGAATCGTGGGCTGGCGAACGAAAAGTACCTCTTAACTTAGGTAAATCACCCGAAGAGTATCTCCAATCACTGAAGGAAAACCTCGAATTCGCGAAAGTTTATGCAGATTACTATAGTAATATAGAAACAAAGCGGTATGCAGATTATTATAACTTGCGTAGTACTGACAGAAAATACGAAGTTGGAGATAAAGTAGCAGTATTAGCACCAGATTTTGGTAGTTCTAAATTTTATAGTCGATGGCAAGGACCTGCTACCGTAGTCAAGGTTAAATCCCCATATTCTTATATAGTAGAAATAGAGGGAAAACAAAGACATTTACACGCAAATAAGATCAAGCGATACCATGAACGACTCGAACAAGCGATGATCAATAGCTGTTCAGTAATTGTTGATCAAGATGAAGAATTTGGTATAGTAGAGGTTGTAGATCAGGAAGAACGTGAACAAATAAGCCCGAGTAAGCGAATTGATCCTCTGATTATAGCGCATCTTTCGCAAGAGGAACAGAAGCAACTTTTTGAAGTTTTGGATCGGCACACGGCAGTATTTGTGGATAAGCCTGGGTATTGTCCAGTATTAGAACATGAGATTAAGATAACTCATGATTTCACTCCTAAGCGTTTAAGGGCATATAAAGTACCTGAGCTACTTAAACCTGAAGTACAACGCCAGATAGAAGAAATGTTGGCATTAGACATCATTCGACCATCGAAAAGTGAAATGGCCAGTCCGGTAGTTTGCGTTTTAAAGGGACCCAAAGGTCAAAATGGCGTTCGATTGGCAATTGATTATCGCCATGTTAACAAATATTCTCTAGGTGATTGTTACCCGACCCCAGACATTGCTGACATCTTACAAAAGGTGGGACGGGCAAAGTTTATTAGTGTTTTCGACGCGAAATCGGGGTATTGGCAAATTCCAGTTCGGAAAGAACATCGATGGCTTACGGCATTCGTATGTGATGCAGGACTTTTTGAGTTCACAAGGATGCCGTTTGGACTCAAGTCCGCTAGCAATACCTTTATTCGTGCTATGACCCAAGTTTTACATCCAGTGCGAAGTTTTACCGAACCATTCGTCGATGATATGGCAGTGGTTTCAATGAATTGGAATGACCATTTAGAACATCTAGAGAAATTCTTGCAAACTATTGAGGAAGCAGGACTCACTTTGAATTTAAGAAAATGTAATTTTGCACAAAACAAAATAAAGTTTGTTGGCCATATAGTAGGGTCAGGTTGTATTGAACCTGATCCAGGTAAGATCGCTACGATCAATGATATCCATCCTCCAACAACAAAGAAAGAAGTTAGAAAGGTTATGGGTTTTTTCAGTTACTTTCGAAGTTTTATACCTGCTTTAGCTGAAAAAGCACGGATAATAACTGATTTGACACGAGATAACATACCTACGAAGGTGCCTTGGGAGCAAAAGCATCAAGAAGCACTAGATAAGTTAAAGGATGATCTCAGTAAAGCTACACAGTTGCATACCATTGATTTCACTAAGGAATTTGGTTTAAGTGTTGACGCAAGTGCCACCGCGGTCGGGTGTTGCTTGTTTCAGTGGACCGAAGAAGGTCAAGAAAAACCAATTGCTTTTGCTAGCCTTAAACTTACAGATACACAGATGCATTGGTCTACAATTGAGAGAGAGGCTTTCGCAGTAATTTGGGCACTTAAACGATTCAAGTCATGGATATTCTTATCAAAGATAATCATTTATTCAGATCATAATCCTTTGTCTTATCTCACAGATGCAAGCCCTAAGAGTGCGAAACTGACTCGTTGGGCGTTAGCATTGCAAGAGTTTAACGTGGACTTTCGATATCGTCCTGGACGTCAGAACACGGTGGCTGATTTCCTCTCTCGGTTGTGACTCGGATGGTGAAGGGGGGGAATGGCCCGACACACAAGGATCGAGCCCGCAAATTGTATAGATAAATTGACTAACTGATGTGTTTTGTCTTGTTTGTATATGCTGTGTCGAGATGGAGTCTGGAGGCCCGGCTTGATCGTGATGACCCGTTCGGGATGGTGCTGAAGACGTGTCATCATCTGAGGGCGGAGGGAATGTCGTGGTCTACGCGGGTGCATGCATCAAGGGAAGAAAACCGACGCGTCAACAAGCTTGTTTACAACGCACGGAAAATTCTGCAGCAAGCTGTCAACATTAGTTCGGTGCATGCAACAAGGATATACGTGTTCAGTAGGACTTTCCAGGGAAAAGTACAGTGACGTCACAGAACGTTCTGGAATCCGGGAGAACTCTATATAAGATAGACCTGATGTACATTGGGGGCCCTTTTGACGAAGATTTGTAAACGTTGAAACATTGATCGTATGACGTTCAATCGAGACCAGCCAACCTGTGTGCTGTCTACGATTGTGATATTTGATAGATGAGTTGACTTACTTTACACTTAATCGACTTTATTTTTAAATAAAGATCTTTTAATAGTTCCTTCGTTGGTTCGTCGTTGCGATCGAGGAGTCGACCGCGACAGTATGCATGTATATATATTCGTATGTGTGCATACGTACGTAGCCTATGTGTGTGTGTGTGTGTGTGTGTGCGTGTGCGTGTGCGTGTGTGTGCGTGTGCGTGTGCGTGTGCGTGCGTGCGTGCGTGCGTGCGTGCGTGCGTGCGTGTGTGTGTGTGTGTGTGTGTGTGTGTGTGTGTGTGTGTGCGTATGTGTGCGTGTGCGTGTGTGCGTGCGTGTGTTAAAGTGTAGTTGCTGGTAGGAGGGGTAGGATTTTGCATAGGCCCCATGTGTTTTAATGCACAGTGAGCATGAGAAGTGGCTGCCAGATGATCAGAGGGCTTATACTTGTCTGCATGTAGTTATAATCATTACTCAGTGGATTTGTGCAGACGGCACATACTGCATCTTCGTCTGATCAAAAGAGAGACTCTGACAGCTTCAGCCAAAAGCCCTTTGGCCAGAAACTGTTCTGCAGCAGTTTAAGCACACGAGTAAGTGTGGAAAATCCTTGGAGGCATTGCCACGCGCTTGAGATCTAGGCAAGAAGCGCAAGTACAGCTGCTGGACTCCTCGCTTAGAGAGAAAAGTGTCGTGAGAAGGGGGTGGAAGTATATCAGGTGAAAATGGGAGTAGCAGCAAATGGATGAGACGAAGGAGAAATGAGAAGAGCAGGAAGAGTATGTTTACCTTGGTCATTTTCCTATCACTTGATCTCAAACTCTCCCATGGTTCACCTATCATAAGAACCGGCCCACATTAAGGGGCCCGCAGTTTTAAGGGGCCCGCATTTTCCGAAGTACTTTAATTTTTTTTTATTGTACTTGTAATTGGGCCTCGCGCTGATGGCTTTATAGGTAATCACAGCACCCGGGCCCGCACTAGCCTTAATGCGGCCTGCATAAGAAAATTGGGTGGGTGTCAATTAATAAGTTTTCTCGTGCAAGGACTGATAAATTCCACGCTGAAATATTTTAGAGATTAATAAATTATATTCCACAGCAATACGTCAATATTGTCTTTGTCGTCACCTTCATTATCATCATCATCATTGCCATCATTATCGTTGTAATTATCGTCACCATCATCATCAACAACAACAGTTCCACCCACCGTAGCCGCCACCACCACCACAACCACTATCACCACCACCTCCACCGCCAATAACAACTTC